>CAUYON010029259.1:0-26836 GCA_963573935.1 Arctocebus calabarensis | reverse complement strand
ACAAAGGCTGTAAAGTCTCCATTTTTTTGGAATGGCTGAATAGTATTCCATAGTGTACATATACCACAGCTTGTTAATGCATAGTCCTGGGTTGGTAGGCATTTAGGTTGTTTCCACATTTTGGCGATTGTAAATTGAGCTCCAATAAATTGTATTTTATAACACTGGTAAACTTTATGACCATTTTATATTTTTAAGTTAGTAGACTCTAGTTTTTTAAGTTTGCAGAAAAATGAGCAGGAAATAGTACCTGCCATGTTTTGCTGTGTAGAATACACTCCCGTGTACAATGGGCACACATAGTTTTGGTCCAAAATTTCAGGAATACACTTCTCCAGAAATTGGCCAGCTCTCATCCCAGGGAGACACATTTGAGAGATCTAAGCCTCCCCTGGTGAATGTGCAGAGATCGTCACACACCTGTAGACACCTGCCCTGTGAAGCCTGGCCCTTCCCTCTCTCCTGGGAACCCTTCCCTTCCGCCACATCAGGGCCATGGCTGAGCCAGCTCTGTGCGTGGCCTCTGGGGAAAGAGCTCTGAGGATGCTCCATCCACGGCAGCCTGTAGGTCCTTGGGGCCTGTGTGGGACTCCACGTCCCCTCCATGCAGCCAGGCCAGGGGTCTCCATCCTCTCCCCAGATGACCGCTGCCCTCCTTGCCATACCAGCCCCCAACCCCTCCCCAGACATGGGGCTTGGCAGAGGCCTCTGTGGCCAGGGTCCCCTTGCCTGGAACCCAGTGGAGGGCACAAGGGCTGCGGGTGGCTCCACCGGGCTTCCCGGCTTCCCAACTGCACTGCTCGTACATAATGTGCATCTTTATTGCTACCTGAAAATTTGGGGCAAAAAAGTGTACATTATACACTTAATGTGTATAATTATACACACAAAAATATGGTATATTCCCCTCAACATCCTCCCACCCTGTGTCACTGCTGTTGACATATCAACAAATTACATTTATTATAGTGTGAAGGTTGATACATTATTATTAGCTAAAGTTCCAAGTTCACATTAGAATTCACTTTTTCTGGTGTTACATTCTGTAGGTTTTGACAAAATATATAATGACGTGTATCTTTGATTACAAGGTCGTGCAGACCAGGGTCACTCTGCTAAACCCTGTGTTCTACCTCCATCTCTGCCTGCCTCCCTGTTTCCAAATCCTGGAGAATACTGTTCATTCTGCTGTCACCACAGTTTTGCTTTTTCCAGAATGTTCCATGGTTGGAATTGCACCGTGGGCAGCCTTTTCTGATTCCCTCCTTTACTTAGCAGTGCACATTTAGCATTTCTCCAGTATTTTTGTGGCTTGATAGTGTGTTTATTCTGGCCATACATATCCTTCTTTTATTTTTGATGCCAAATTTTGAGACTTGGAGAATTACCTCTGTGTGTAAACTTAATAACATCATTTCTGCAAGTTTCTCCGTTTCTCTTCAAGTGCCACATGTTTGGTACCAAGTCCCAAGCCCAAACTTCAGAAAAAAGAGAAACAAAACCATTAAGAATATAATCCTTCTTAAAGGATTATGTAAAAGTTTATGTTTCATATAAATCTCATTTTAATTGGCATTATAGAAGAATTTAGAAGAACATTCAAAACTTCATATCCATACCTTTGTCTCAATTTTCTGATTGAATGATTTTGCTGGATGACTGTAGACCCAATACACTCTTTCAGAAATAAATATTTTCTCACTTAAGGCTTTCCTGTCTCTTTTTTGATCTGGCCTTATGCTGTCAACCTGGAGTTCACAGCCTTACCAGCCCCTCTGCACACACCCTGAAGGTGCATTTTGCTTCCTTCTAAATTACATAAGAGTCATCTGGGTCACCTTCCGGAACATTTCATGTTGATGAATCTATGTAGTCTAAACAGGGTGGAAACGTCACTGTCTCTTGGAAATTTTCAGCAAGTGTTTTTAGGGCTTATTCTCATGAGAATGAAATTAATGGTGTGGTGTTTGTTTATAACAGGTTATGGTTTTACGCCTCAGAGATTCCACTATTGGTCTTTTTTTTCCATTCCCTGTTTTATACATGATCACAGATTACACCTGCCTCCCTTGCTGTGGTGGAACCGGCCTTCCCCCGCTGGGCAGTCTGTCATCTGGTAACCCACTTGGGGAGCCTTTGGGCTCCCCTGAGCATCGCTGCTGAGCCGTATTGAAACTCCTGCTTTTATTTTTGCTAAATTTTCTTTCCTCAGTCAAATAAAGAGTATAAACATTATTTTATAATCCTTTCTTGTGTTGATCTTAGGGGCTAGTAGGATCATGCATAATAATTGACTCATTTCAGGGATATTTCAGAATATCAACTTAGGTCCTATTTGTACTGAAATGCAGCAGAGTAACTTACTCTGTGCCTGGAGGAGAAAGGAAGAAAGCCACAGTGTCACATTGTAGGCGTTTCAAAATAGGAGCGTGTGGCTTTTCTTGTTTTCTTGTCACTTTGTTCCGTTCTCTTATTTCTCTGAGACAGGGAGCCTGTGCTCTGCCTTTGAAGTTGGTAATAACTCACATTCACATTACTCAGAATGGACTGTGAATACATCATTGGTGTTTTAGGTGGTTTCTCCTGAATCAAGAACAACTTAAACTGGATGTTTGATAGTGATACTTGGATTTTTGTAAAAGTGTGTGTGTGTTTTGTGCTTGATTCTCTGTCTGCAAAATTAAAGGCAAAGAATAAGAATAAATATTTGAGGACCACTGATCTCTTAGGTATTGGTGAAGACCATGGAGAATTTTGCCAGAACGTTATTTTGGCTTTGCTTCCCACTGCAAGAGAGGGAAGACAGTGGTAAGCCTTCAGGCCACACTGAGAACAGAGAGGCTGGTGGAAATTAGAATAGTGTTGAAGTGGGTAAAAAGAGCCCATTAGTGGATCCAGAAAAACTCTCATTGGGACAGTGACAGAGGAGAATTTTAACAGAGTAGATATTATAATATATAACACGAAAGCCAGCATAATGAAGAGCAATCGGGTTCAAAGTAGCTTTATAGTCAATTTTTTTTTTAAGGAAAACAAAAAGCACTTCCAATCCATGAGATAATTAAGATCAATAATCTAAGGAACTCCAGATAGTCATTAGTATACACCGAAGTTTGGAAAACACAAAATTTTGCATTTAGATTTACCACATGGATACTTAGCAGTTATGAAGAATATTTTTTAAGTGTCCAGCTCTGCTTCTTCGGATAAAACCAGTGTTGCATTTAGTATTGAACATATGCAAATACATGGAATGAATTAACAACAGTTGCAGGGTGTTCCTGCAGAGCAGGGTTGAGGAGCACAGGTCTTGTTTGCTCATTCAGTATCACTCTGTCTCTGATCAAACTGCAAGCTAAAGTCAATGTAAGATGATGTAAGTATTTTTCCCTTCAGAGCCTCTCAAAATACTTTCTCACACACTGGGAAGTGGCCTTCATCTACAGTATCTCTTGCTGATGTCTCCTCCTCAATTCAGCTCCAGTTGGCTAGTCCAATGCTCTATCCTTTCCATCCCGACTTAAGTAACTTCCCCCAAGAAAATACACGTCCTGGACAAACCCTGTTCCTCCCTCTTAGCGGATCACACCACACAGCCGTCCCACTCCTCCGTTTCCCCACAGATTGCAGTGCATGCAGCTGTGGCATCCTGCTCATCACTCTGTCTAGCTTCATGCCCAACTCCTCATCCTTCTGGCCTGTTCCTACTTTTGCATTGCTTTCCACCTGTCTGTAAAACAAACAGAGAGCCTAAAGCTGAAAAGTTTCAGACCATGTATAAAATGTCACCTACAACTTGCTGTTATGGCTCTCGTGACGCGAGGCACCTGTGCACAAACATGTACCCAATGGCCATTGCCCACTGCCATTCTCACTGTGTCACATGAGGGCCTAATATTTTTCTTTTCTTCATTATGTATAAAGGATGTGAGGTTCTCAGACAAAATGTTCCCCTGCCGAGTGATACCATCCGTGCAAAACCTGGGCCTTTTTCTTTTGAAAAAAAAATATTTCTGTCGTTGATATGTAAATTGGCTTCCTTATGTGAATATGACGCTTTTTGTGTTTTGATTTTTTACTCCTATTTTTCCACTGATTAATGAAAATATTAAATAAAATGGAGCCCTACCGAGGTCCGTGGGGTCCAAACACCAGGTAGTATTCCAAGTGGTTTGATTGCTATTTATCCTGAGCCTTTAAAAAAAAAAAATCCTTCAGCTGTTTTCAATTCATGTGACAGCTTCCCAGGCAAGTCAATTTGAATTAATTTTGCAAGCAAATGCTGTATGGTTTGGAGTACATAATCTCCCTCTCCCACAGAGAAAAAATATACTGTAATCATCCTGCATTCCTGTTGATTATATCCATTAAAGGCAGCAGGAGCAGAGAGATGCGTAAGACTCCTCTTGTGTTTGAAGTTTTTTGAAGCTTTGCGCTTTGCCATATTCATTCCCATTCCCACTCCCATTAATTCTCTTTCTCTCGTTCTCTCTCTCTCTCTCTCTTTTCCTCCTTTTGTGCTGTTTGGTGCTTTTATTACTGCAGAAAGTGATGCTCCAGCTGCCCAGCCTGGAGTTCTAGTCCTTTGGGCTGACCATCGTGGTCATTGGGATCTTATAAACCCCACTACAGGTTCCCCCAAAGGAACTTATTTCCTTCTTAAGTTGCCAATGGATTTATGTAACATTCTATGCAAAGTGTTTTGCACAAATTACTTGAAATGCTCCATAGCTGCTTTCCACAGGACCCAGCTTAATGACAATCCATTTTTCAAGGTCCAGCTGAAGTTAAATCTTCTATTACCCTATAGAAAGGTGGCCACTTCCCAGCATTAATGTGTCATTCATCTGGCAATTACTGGGTACTGAATACATTGAAAATCAGACATTTCTGCTTTACCTGCTTTGTGTAAGTAATGTAAGATGCTCCCCTGTAGAAGAATCCATTTGTGTCTTCACAAAGACCTTTGAAGACACAAATGGTCTTTGAAAGACCATTTGTTTCTTCATTGCCAGCATGCCACCCATGCCTGAAATATAAATTCACCTGAATGGTATCTATTCTGATTGATACTCAAGTATGTATTTAAATGTTTAAGAAGTGGTGACCATTTGGACCCCCAAAGCTGTGCATTTTAAGCTAAAAATGAAATAGTAGAATAAAAATACCAAAATTGGGGCTGAGGCTGGGTTCGAGCCTTGGAAGTTTCCATTTATTTGGTGTGTTTTTGGCTCGGCTTTTAATTATTTAATTACACAATTCTTCAAACCAAAAGACTGTTAGGTGCCGAGCCCCGAGTGGACAGGACTCTCTTTAAGAATGAGTTTTTAGAGCTGTTCCCTAGAGTTTTGAAGTATGCAAGCTGCCCTAACACGCATGTTCAGCTTTGGGGCTCCCTGTCCTCTGAACCCGATCCAAGTTACTAATGTATGTAAATATTTCTTTCCTTAGAGGCAGTCAGGTTAACATGGAGATTTTGAAATCAGCTAATATGGATTCTGAATCTGGCTCCCACGTGATGTATAGCAACTTTCTTAAATCCAGTGTCTCAGTTTCCTTGTTCATAATTATGTATGATGGTCCTCGTTGCGTGCAATTGTTAGAGGGATCAGAATGTGCTCCCCAGGTGGGGTCAGCACTGTACCTGCCCCACCGTAAGCCCGTAATATGATGTCACAGCATTCCCGTTGTTGATTCATATTGTTATTCTTCTCAATAAAGAAGTAGATGGTGGCTGTGATAAACTTATAAAGTCTTTATGTTTTGACAATTAACACATTCTATTTATTCTTTGATTTTTATTTATTTATTTATTTATTTATTTATTTATTTATTTATTTTTGGAGACAGAGCCTCAAGCCGTCACCCTAGATAGAGTGCTGTGGCATCACAGCTCACAGCAACCTCCAATTCCTGGGCTCAAGTGTGCCTCCTGCCTTTGCCTCCCAAGTAGCTGGAACTACAGATGCCCACCACAACACCTGGCCATTTTTTGGTTGCAGCCGTCTTTGTTGTTTGGCGGGCTTGGGCTGGATTTGAATCCGCCAGCTCAGGTGTATGTGGCTGGCGCCTTAGCCCTTTGAGCCACAGGCGCTGAGCCTTTTGATTTAGATTTTAGTAAAAACTAAAAGATGAAATAGTATATTCACTTGTTAAATAAAGTGTCTTTATTAATGAAGCCTTCAGCGGTTTTCCCAAAAATCACCCTGACATTTTACTTGGTAGTACATAACATGACGTTCCTTAAAACGTTTTATCCTTTTTTCACTGACGAAAAATTTCAGTTTTGAAAGTTAAAACAGGAACACACACTACCTGCTTTGGAAGGAAAACTCTGCAGTGAAGAAAGAAGTGGTTCTCAAGTGCAGACTAAAGAAATAAAATTTTGTGCATTCTTTGATGGTGAGATTACACAAATCTCTGAAAACTGAACACTTTCTGAAAACCTTTTGGTAGGCATCACTTGACCAGTGGTTCTCAACCTGTGGGTCGTGACCTCTTTGTAGCAATGAAAATACATCCTGCATATCAGATATTTGCATTACGATTTACAACAGCAGCACAATTACAGTTATGGAGTAGCAAGGAAAATAATTTTATGGTTGGGCTCACCACAACACGAGGAACTGTATTACAGGGTCACGGCATTAGGAAGGTTAAGAACTACTGAGCTTGACCAAGAGCAGGACTATGATGAGATACCTGAAAATAAACTTGGTCTTTGAAACAATTCAAGTACTGTTTCTCTTAAATAGTCAAGGCATGGATGAGCTATCTTTTTCATAAATTATTAAAACAAAATCTGTGTTAGCTGTGATAGTTTACAAGAGGCATTCTAACTTTGTTGTTCAGCTAGATAAGTAAAGTTTAGTTATTTAGTTATTCTGTTGGTCAAATTTGAATTGGTTTCAAGTGCCACAGACCAACTTCACCTGGCTAAAGAGAAAGAAAGGGACTTATTGTTAATTCAGAGGAACAACTAAATTCTTGACATAACAGTTTGAAGGGTTGAGAGCGCTCCCGTGAACCAGCCAGGGGATGTATTCTCTCTCTGGTTTTGGCTTCTGATCCGTTTGTACACTCTTCTCTCCGCACCAAATTCCTTTGCCTCGTTTGGCCCACGGCCTTCCTACAATTCCAAATTTGACCTCTTGTATTAAAGCAACCAGCTTTTGCTGACTCGGAATGTTCCGAATTCCACATAGAAAGATTATGACGGGTTCCACTTGGTTCAGTGGTCCATTACTGATGCAAACTCTAGCTTGTTTAGGGAAGGAGGGCAGAATCTTTCAGTATAAGTGTCACAGTTGGCGGCCTCCCTGCAGTAAGGAAAACAGCTTAAAAAATAAAGCATCTGGGCATTATCTCAATTGGGGTGTCTCTCAGGAATTATGATGGGGAAATACTTCCATAAACAAAAAATATTGTTGTTTTTTATGAAGTTGATTTAGTTACAAAAATAATTAGCGATGTGAAGTCATTTGTACTTAAAATTTGCAGAGAAATGCGTTGTCACCGTGCGTGACGTCCATTGTATCTCTGTGGCCTGGTCTGGGTAAGACAGATGAGTTTTACCTAGTGCTCACTGAGTCTATCTGACTGGTCTGTTTGGTCTGTTTAATGTCTCACGAGTAACACTGTCCCACTCTCTGTATATTGTGGCCTTCCTGGTAATCCCTGGTTGTGTGCCTTTTAGTTATTTTCCTTCTTTTTATTATTATTATTATTTTGCAGTTTTTGGCCAGGGCTGGGTTTGAACCCGCTACCTCCAGCATATGGGGCTGGCACCCTACTCCTTTGAGCCACAGGCGCTGCCCCTATTTTCCTTCTTTTTTAGAACACAATGCCTCTCTTCCTCCAGGCTACTGTGAGTGTGTAATAATCTTACGCTCCTGTGTCTATCCAGTTATTATGAGCAGGCATAAAACTAATGACATCCTATTAGCTCATTTCTTCCTTAGAGCCCAAGAAAATCACCCCTGTGGTTTCTGACCTGGTTGTGGAAGTCCCTCTGCTGCTGCTAAGTTGGCTGTTGCGTGGAAGCAAGTTGCAGACACAAAAATACAGAAACAAAGGAGGCCTTTACAATCTGTACTGCTTTCCTTATGTAAAATTTCAGTGCATAATTTCCATCTGAAATGTCGAAATGTTACCATGGATGTCTAATGAGACAGTTCATGATTCTGTACTCCTTGAGTACATGTATTCGAAATCTTTGTTTCTTAACATTTGATCTAGAACACAGATCCTGGAGGTGGTGTGTGTGTACCGCAGGAAAGTCTGATTTAATCCTCTTCCATTTTACTGTACTTTACATACATCAAAGGGACAGCTAGGAAGACTGTTGGAGAAATTTTATTTTAAAGAGAGTTTCGTATAGTTGGGCATGTTGGCCGTGAGTTGATTATAATATGCAAATGTGTGATAAATAGCCGAATGAACCATGGCTCTGCTGTGATTACAAATTATCAGAATCATTCGTGGTTATTCAAAAATCCTTCCAGTCTGCACAATTAAAGGCATAACCACAAGTAGAACCTTGAAAGGCAGAGACTTCATCAGGAAAACCCTCTAGTTATTGTTTGTTTTGTTTTGATGCGAGATTGAATAATGAAATTTTTGAAGCCTATTAATAGTAAAGACTGTAAACTGCATTTGGCTGTCCTTATAATTTATGGATTATTTGACACTTAAAATGCACAAGTTAAAGTTATTATGATTAAAATGGCTTATATAATTTCAAGGCTCACATCAGGAAGCTTATTGTAGTTGTGGGGAGCATTATTAGAATATCATAACGTACAAGGTTAAAGGTAGCTATCATATCAGATATTGATAGTGTTTCTATCAATCATCAATAATCTCCATGGTATCATTATTCATTAATGTACAGAAGTTATTTCTTGACATCTACAAATATTGCACTGTCCTTTGAACATAGAAATGAAGATACAATATTGTATATGCAATCGATAAAATATTAAAATGAAGATTCTTCTATAACCTCACATTTTCAGATGAAAGGTTATAACATAGCTTTGAAAAATAAATAGTCTACAGCATTTTTTAGTTGAGAATTCCTTGTGATATTATCCAAGGATGGCCAATATGTTCCAATATCCATTAAAGAGTTTTCTTAATGAATTCAGAAAGTATAAAACTATGGGAACCACCATCACAAAAGTAGCAGCAGCAACACCAAACAATAATGACATCTTGAGTGCATACGAGTTCAATAAATTGAGTTATTCCAAATTTTAATTATTCAGTTTGCTAGTCTATTCAGAGACGGTTGCTGATTACTTAGGTTCTTTCTAATGGGCAGTGTTTGTGCTTCTGTAATTCTAAAGTCACTAAAATTAGTTCATAGTTAGAATATGTACATATATCACGAAGAAATCATTTTTTATGGTCCTGGGTGGGCTGGTTGAGCTGGAGAATTTAGATGCGGACTTGGCAAAATTTGAGAATGTAAGTGAATACTTTTTTTTTCCTTTCTTGAGATACTTTACTAAGAAGAATATGTTCCAGCTCCATCCATGTAAACGTAAAAGACGTGAAGTCTCCAATGTACTCAATACCACTATGAAATCAATATATAATCACCTCCACACTCATACAAATGGCAAAACATTACTATAGTCCAGAAAGTAGAAAGGAAGAGGAGAGAGAGGGGAGAGGAGGGGGGATATGGGGGAAGAAGGGTATTTGGGGGGACCTCACCTAATGTGCATGATGCAATGGTACATTTCAAAACTTAAGAAATGAGTATAATTGTGATGGATGTGTTACTTAGTTCAACGTAAGCATTTCATGTTGTATATTGAAGCAGTCCCCTGAACCCCATAAATGCATCAATATACAAAGTTAGGATTTAATAAAAAAAAATTAAAAAAAGAGAATGTAGGTGAAAGTTTGCTAATTTTTATTTTTCTAAAGGAGTGCTAACGGTATAACGTGGCCAGACACAGAAAAAGCAATTGGTGACTAGGGGATTTCTCTCTCTGTTGCTCAAACTCTACAGTTGAACAAGTGGATGTGCGTTTACTGAACAGGACACAGACAGACGTTTAGGATACCGGTAGTTACAGAGGAATGGATAAAATTTCTGAATTGGCAAATCATATTTTGCAAAGTTTTGTTTTATTATGGATTGTCTGAAACAGGGAACAACTGTGTTAACTCAAAGGGATCTATACTCAAGTAAGTTTGGAAAATATTAAATTAAATGATAGTAATTTGTTTATTTTTTTATTTTTACATATATATGTGTGTTTATTAGGTTTCCACTTTTTGCCTTCACAGAATCAAAAAGGCTTAAAATTTAATAGCAATAACAATGTTTAAGATAAGGACTAGAAACAAAAAACCTCATAAAGGATGAAGGAAGATAAATATATTCAGAAAAGAACTCAGACAATTGCTGATGATAGTCATTTGAATTTAGAATATAACCTAGAAGTTTGGAAAATATTAAATTAAATGATAGTAAGCAGCTTCCTATGCCTGCAGTATTATACCACACGTTTAAATAGATTCTTGGGCATGCAAATCTGTCCCCTATTAATTATCAGAAAACATTTTACCCATTATGTTTATGAACACCTTCACGAAAAATGCTCAGCAGAGTTCAGTTCAGGAAACATTTTAATGTAAACAAATTGCTTCTTTGTTTAAGACCCTATCTGAATGTGGAGATTCAGGAAAATAGGAGTAGTGGTATTTTTCTCCTTTATCGTGACATCTAGAGCAGTGCCGACTCGCTTTCTGCACATTCTGGGAATTTGGTCTGAGGCACCATGTACCACCTCGCCAGCCTGCCCTGGAAATTAGGGTGTCCGTATGGCTGCATCCGGCTTGCTCCAGGTGGGTGATGGAGACATAGCCGTCTAGACGGGCACGCAGGGCTGGGAGAGGATGTCAGATCGACTTTTTTCAAGGTGTTCAATGAAATGCATTCTCTTTTAATTCACATAAATGAGAAACTAATTAATTTATGTAGTGTATCTGTTAACTGGAAATCTATATCATTTGGTCTGTTGGTCCATGATGGACAACAGAGAATGCAGCTATTCTCTGCAACAGAGAATGTAACATCCCACAGAAAGTTATATTAAATTAACATTTTCTAAACAGAAACGTATCTTTTTCCTAAATCTGCTGCATCATATGGGAACCATCATCAATTTTCCAAATACAGCTTTGTTTTGAAATTCATGTGTTTCTATATGACCTCGGAAGCATGCCTTGTTTTCTTGATAAAGTTGTGGATTCACTTGCTAGTTCATTCATCTCAAAAACATGCATTTGAGAAAATGTATGCTAGAATTCTGATAGGCATTCAAAATGAAAAAAGAAACAAACATTTGTTGACAATTTTACAGGTTCTAGGACTGGTGATTATGTCATCCTGCAATTAAATCTTAAAGAAGTAAAATCTCTGGGGCAGCACCTGTGGCTCAAAGGAGTAAGGCACTGGCCCCATATGCCAGAGGTGGTAGGTTCAAACCCAGCCCTGGCCAAAAATTCAAAAAAAAAAAAAAGAAGCAAAGTCTCATAAAAATTTACCATGAAATGAAATTTGCACTCCAGATCCAAATGAGTAACTTTTAAATATTTGATCAAAATAATTAATAGTTATACTGTCTATGAACTTTTGGAGACATATTCTGCATTTCTTATATTCTATAATGCATTAAGCTTCCAGTCTAGTGTTTATAAACCTTAAAAGTTCAAAAGTAGTTTTATTTCATTCCATTGATACATTTTGTTCTTTCATTGCCAGTGATGAATTTAAATGTCAAGTCCTGATTTTTACATCACGCCTGTTTTCTAAGTGTAAAATTGTTACCCAGTGTGTGACTCAGCTGTATGTGAGATTCAGTTAATATTTTTTGAAACACATTCTTAAATAAATATTAAAATGACTTCCGACAGACTGGGATTTGGAAGTTGGTTGTGTTAAGTGAAAAGACAGTTTAATTTATTTTCAACGGTAGATTGAATCAATTATTATAGTGTGGGCTGTGTATTTTCACATAGATACACCCACACAAGAAGGAGACGTTCAAGTTCAGCTCATGTTTAGAATGGATTCTTTTTGTGAATTAGGAAAAGTAGGTCAATTACCGGGTGTTTCTAAAGATGAGAATATTGATTGACTTCACAGGAGAACTGGGAGAGAAATAGTAGATACTCTTTAAATGTTGGGGGATATCTTCACCCTCTCGAAATTGATAGCCGCATTATCCGGTTCACCTGTGTGATTGGAAAGAAATGCGGCTGTGACATGCAGAAATCTCCTACAGATGTATGTTTTCTGTACACTTATCTAAAAGGACAAGTACTTATTTTTATGTTTTTAGGAGATGAACTAGTGGTTTTAGAAAAAGGTAAATTCATGAGAATTATTAATGTCAGCCTATAACTGCTGTTACTACCTTTGTCTTACAATGAAGCTCCATGTTTCTATCATACTAAACTATATTCTATAAAGTTTCATACATTCTTTGATAAATGAAACTACTGCATTTATTTTTTTTTATTTTTATTAAATCATAGCTGTGTACAGTAATGCAATCATGGAGTACAATGTGCTGGTTTGATATACAATCTGAAATATTTTCATCAAACTGGTTAATATAGCCTTCATGGCATTTTCTTAGTTATTGTGTGCAGACATCTATATTCTGCATTTAGTAAGTTTCACCTGTGCCCTTCTAAGATGCACTGTAGGTAAAGGTAAGATCCACCAATTACCCTCCCTCCACCCACCTTACTGCATTTAGTTAGCTAAGTGTTAGATATCATTAGCCCAATAGTTAACAAGAACAATCATGTGTAATGAACGCTGAAATATGAGGTGATCATTTCTTCTATGCCAATGATAATTCTTTCTACAGAAGTTTTTTCTAAATATCAGTTTTTCTTATTGAATTTGTAGGTTCCTTAACAAACAAGATGATTTCAATAGTCAGTGCCCATCAATAAATCCACCTCTAAATTTGTTAAAATATTTTGAGAGTTACAGCAGTGGTATTTATTTTGTTATGATTGATAAAGGAAATTTACTCTTTAATAACAGTAAATGGAAGTTCTTGCTTTTGATCTGTAAATACCACATGGCCTGGTCCATGGTGGATTTGTGAGATAATAATGAGAAGGATTCTGAATAATGAGGACAAAGCTTGAACATGTTGAATTTTTTATTTTAAAGCATCATCAAAGTTGGTTTTGCATTTAAAAGTTTTATTATCTTAAAATTGTTTTGTCATCTCCTAAGCCTGGCGAGCATTTCTACTTAACTATTACTGGTGGTGTCATCAAGCTCTAAATAATTTTTTTTTAAATCAAAATTTTATTTCCTTTCTCTGATCTAGATTATAATTGGCAATAGTGGAATGTCTAGGTAGCTATGATGTCATGAATTTTACTTGTTCTTTTGTTCATTATTTGTTAGTTACTGCTGGTTCAAATACGTGCATTTTTGGCATTTTGTAAAGTTTTGCTTGGAATTTATGTTAAAGCACTTAGTTCAGTTATTTCTCAGAATGAGGTAACTATCCAGCACACTCACAGCTATGGGTTGATGGTGTCAAGAAATCTGATGCAAAGTTTCATGACATGTAGTAAATGTGATGTTGCCAGGAGAAGATGAGGCAGAATTACCTGCCCAGGCGGTCATTACCAAGTCCTTGGCCCCTGAGGGTTCATGCCATAGTCTCCATGCGGTGTCTGTTCTGACAGTGCCTGGAATTCCAAAACCCTGGAGCTTCCTGCCTCACACAGCCAGCTGTCTTGTAAAACTGTCAGAGAGGTTTTCTATGTCCTTCATATTATAGCCCTTATCACACACCTGGTATTATTCTACTACATCACTGTTAGACTCCCGCTGTTCTGTGCTTTTCCTGATGGGTATAAAATGGGAACAGTACAGCTTCCTTTCCCATTCACTGTTGCGTCTCCATAGTAAAGTAGGCAATCAATATCTTGTTAAGGTAAAGGACGAATAAATGGATGTGGGTTTGAGACTGGAAGAGAAATTCTTCCTCATTTATAGGCATGTGGGTTCAGGTCCCTGAAACTGTGGCTCAGGTGTCTGAGCTGTGAGCATCTGATGTGTCCAGATATAACTGTGAGTGTGATTCCCATGGGGAAAAAAAAACAATATATGCATTAATTATATATTAAATATGTTGCTAAGCTTTGTGAGGCTTCTGGTCTAAGAACCAATCTTTTCTTCATACAAGTAGAAGTGTTTTATTGTGAGGCAATGATTTCTGAGTTTCAAGTAGGTTATTCGCAAGTATTACAGGGCCATTTCCTAAACTCTCTAATCCCATGTTATGCGGATCGATTGATAAAACTTATAATGTTAGAGATAGCCTTCATAACAAAATATTTCTGATTGTATGTGAAGCACATTCTGCCATATGATTGTACCAATGTACACAATTATGATTTAATAAAATTATTTAAAAATAAAAAAACTTATAATGTAATGAAGTTTATGGTTTTAAGTTAAATATTAATACAATGTTTTAACTGTTTGCTGAGTCTCTCCAGTGACGCTGTTCTCATTCATAATTAAAGTTTCATGAGCTGGACGTCTTGATGCTGTGTCCAGGTTACCTAAGAAGCAGACCAACTTCATTGTAGGCATTTTTTGTTTATTTTTTTTTTCACAAGCAGCACCCAGTAAGAATCTCCAAGAATTACCAAACAGTTATACTCATCATCAAACAGCAACTTAAAAATTAAATTTGAAAGACCCCAAAGCAAAACCCGTATGACCTGCCTTCTATTATCGATGTGATTCCATTAAAAAGGGGAATTCTAACACCAAAAATTACACGTAACATCCTGAAATGAAGAATAAGCCTTTACAGGGAACAATTTGGGTTTTATGAAAAGATGTGCTAGTCTTTTCTCATTTCCTTGAGAGTTACTGAAGACTTTGTTGTACTATTGGCTGACATTTGGGAATGATACAAAACTTGTGTTTTCATTCACTGACAAGAACACTTGACTTTTTGTCCTGGGTTTTTCCAAATGTATCCTGTTGCCTCTGCCTTGAAAACGCTTTGGCAAACCCACCCAGGTACATATGTGAGCAAATAAGGTGTAACTTTTTTCTAGAAACACCCTTGTAGTGTTACGATATTTGTCACTATTTTCGCTCAGTGTCCTTATCCAGACACTAGCTATTAGATTTAATCTTTACAAACTGTAATGCCCGGGGCTGAGCAGGTGACGGGGTGCAGGTGCATCAGTGACCTCAAGGCCAAGGCGGTGATGAGCTGACAGACTTCCCCTGTTGCTTCCCAGCTCCACAACCCTCCGAAACCACATGTTTGGATCTGGCCCTGACCTAGGAAGGTTGGGGGGCTTAGGGGAGAAAACGGAATGTTTGGTAAGCTCTGAATGTGCACGTATATTTCACCAGGTTCAAAACGTGGATAAAGGGTGGAAGAGGCTTAAAGCTTGAGGCAAGAAAATAAAGCGTTCTCCACATATCTCACAAGAAGGAAAGAGAGAGGAAGCAGGGGAGGCTAAGGGGGTGGGGCGGATCCCCTTCTGCTGGGTGCCGATTGTTTGTGTCCTCTTGGGTCAGCCCTGCCCCTACCTGCTGTTTCCTGGTCTGCAGTAGTGACGCCTTTATGCTATTGCTGTGACCGAGCATTGCAATATCAGTACCACCCAGTGAAACCACTGCAGACCTCATCGTAACACTCTCAACGAGATCTGAAAAGTCTCACCACGTAAAATTTGGTGCAAGATTAAAGAACTGCCCCAGGGAAGCTTGCTGCCGAGAACAGGCTCTAATCTCCAATTGCGTCACGGCCAAATTGCAGGACACGTTATCGTAGTAAGTGAATGAAATGATGATCAACGTTAATTTTTGTGAGAGCAAAGCCGGTCTATGAAATATTATCTTCTAATGTCTTATTCTTGGATATATTTATTGAGAATAAAGGATGAGCTATGTCAGAATATCATACCACCTCTATGAAAATTCAACTCAGTTAGCTCGAGTGAATTGCTTGGAATCAGCAACAAACATTTATTGCACACTTAATGAAGGCCGGACACTGTGCAAAAAATGTAAAGAAAGAAAAGGTTCATCTTTCAAGAGTACACTAAATAAAATACTGTTTAGGGTCATCTTTAAAGAAATTACTTTTCAGAGAAGAAAGCAAGCTGAAAAGAAGACAGGCAGGGTTACTATAAGGATGCCTAGAGCAAGCTGGGTCTGAATAATTTGAACCGTAAGAAATTATAAAGGGGCAGCACCTGTGGCTTAAAGGAGTAGGGCACCGGCCCCATATGCCGGTGGTGGGGTCAAACCCAGCCCCGGCCAAAAACTGCAAAAAAAAAAAAGACATTGTAAAGTTTAATCATACTTTTTTCTTCAGCAAAATCGAATCTAAGTGAAATTTTAATCTGAGAACTTAATGTGAACTTTATTCTTTCTTTCTTTCTTTATTTGAGACAAAGTCTCAAGCTGTTGCCCTGGGTAGAGTGCCGTCGTGTCACAGCTCACAGCAACCTCAAACTCTTGGGCTTCAGCAATTCTCTTGCTTCAGCCTCCCCAGTAGTAGCTGGGGCTATAGTTGCCTGCCACAATGTCCAGCTATTTTTTGTTGTTGTTTTGTTGTTGTCATTGTTGTTTGGCAGGCCCAGGTTGGATTCGAACCTGGCAGCTCTGGGGTATGTGGCTGGCGCCCTAGCCGCTGAGCTGCAGGCACTGTGAACTTTGATCTGAGAACTGAATGGGCGCCGTGACACCTGCTGCTTCTGGATGGGTGTTGTCGCAGAGGGAGATGGAAGCGGGAAGCAGTTTCTCTCAACAAGTGATGCGCCCCAGGGTTTTTATTTTGTTCACCCACACCGAGCATCACTGCAGTATTTTCATTATTAAAATGAGACTATATCCCCATTAAGGGAGAATCATCTATCCAAGACTATTATCTGAGGTTAGGAATTGCTCAATTTCTTTCCTTCATGGAATTTTGTATCGGATGGAAAAAACGGTGCCTCGGTTCAGAGAAATACATAAGCATGTCTGATGGCACATGGGGAGTTGCTGAATCCCGCGTGTCCCCAGCTGTTCAGACTCACCCTCTGCCCTTCTTCTTGGGTGTCTTGGAGGACAAGAGGCCACATCACCTGCGTTTTCCACTTTCTTCCATGTAGTGGAAAGGCATATGGAAAACGTTATATGAGTTGAGGCAAATCCGTTATCTGATTCCCGAAGTTGCCACGATGTCATCGGAGAGCACTTCTGTATGTTCTCCTTGTTCCAGAAAATCTAACATCTTTTCTGTTTCATCATAAAACAAAACAAAACTTCAGCCAAGAACATGATCTGCTTTTGTTTCACAGCGATAAACATGAAACCTTTCAAGAACAGAAATAGCATTTCGAACTTTGTTTCTTATAAAAGGAAAGGATTACATCCATGTACAGATATGTGATTTTGAATGACTTTCCATGATGTGTAACTGGAATAATTAAATGTAAGGACCACAGGGAAAAAAAATACAAAAGCACAAAAAACACTCCACAAAAGTGTAACCTGTGTTTCTGAGTCAGGCCCAAGGCATGGAAGTCATTTGCTCACAAATGTAAATCACTTAATAGTAAATTTAAGAGCTTAAAGATGTGGAAAAATAGTAAAGTTAGAGAAAAAAAGTAGTGTAGGTAAAGATGATAAAGAGTGGACATGGTTCTCATAAAACCCTGAGTTGAGATTCTTAGGTAATGCGCTTTGCTATAGAAGAAACTATCTAGGTAGGGATATTGAAGAATTGAATGAAGAAAGGAAGGTTTGGTCTATAATGCTTTTTTTATGCAGGCAGTTTTGGTAAATTTCTATTTAGAGAACTGTTAAAGAATCAATTCAACAAATATTTGCTGAATACTCAAGTATTTTGCTAAAGGATTCAAGAGATGAATGTATATCCCCCCCCCTTTCTGTTAAGGAACTTTTCATTCATTTTGAGAAACTGTCACACTATAAATATCTCTGATCCAGGGACTGGGTCATTCCCGCCTCCTGGATTGGCATTTGTAAGAGATTTTTACAGAAATCTGGTTAGACGTTCGGCTCCATCAAGGCAGACTGTGTTTGTGGGAGATGTCCAGAGCCAGGACTCCGAGGGGTGTTGCAGAATTGCAGCCCCACAACTCACAAACTTCTCTGGGTTTCCCACTTCAATAGCAATAGCCTCCTCATTGGGTTGTTTTGATAGTCTGGCTTAACACATGCAAAATGTTTTATTTTCTCATATTATATTCTCAAAACAGTTTGAACAATTATTAATATATTATTAAGATTATTAAGATTCTTGGTTCCCTGTTCTCCGGAGGTGTGATAAAAATGTGGTGTGAGTCTGCATTTTAACTAACACCAGAGATGCTTATGATGCTACTAATAATTAACCTCATGGCTGGAAACCTGTTTTAGGTCATCCACACTGAGCATTAGGATAAAAAAGTAGAAATTTTATGCTATTACAATTAAAACAAAAAATTGAGGATATATTACTAGTAAAAAATATTGTAGAAAGAAATAAAGGGAAAAAAACACTTGAGCATGTTTTAACACATAGATTACTAAGCTGATATTTTCTGGATATGTGTGTGTGTGTTAGATAAAGAAATAATTTAGATAAATAAATAATATTTGTTTATGTAAGCATGACCTCATTAAATGAGTGAGAATTTTCTGTACATACATACTTAGGAAAAACTGGCCTGAATATGTGTGTGTGTATGTACAGACACAGACACTCACAGATACACACACTAATAAGAATTTCTCAATATGTCTCATGCTGAAGGTTTAATTCTATCAATTTTAAGGTATTTTAGCTGAAGTAAAAAAATGAGTCAAAACCATTTAAAGTTAAAGAAAATTACCTTAGTCATCGCTCATTTTTCATTTAGAGATATTTTTGGAGAACTGTTCGGCATACATCAATTTCAGTTATTTAGTGTCACTGCACGTATTTTGTAGTTATCTGTCCTTATTGTTACAATTATAATTTGGATACAATTCTATATTCTGTTACTAAATACCAAGCCTCTTATTTGATGTTTTTCTTTAGTATACATTAGAAAAGATGCATACACAATATGTTTATATATCTTAGTTTTTGAAAGTATGAAGACTATGCACTTCTTGTACAGATCTCAGATTCTTTGTTAGACCTTTTCAATTATGTAGAAAACATTAAACTGTTTATCACAGATTTGTATAAACGCCTATACAGTAACGCGTTATCAGTGAGTGAACAACGGTGAACATCCATCAAGTGTCAAGATTAGGTTTTTCCCTTTTGTGAGTGTCGTTTGGGGTAAACCTCTGTGTCTAAGAGAAAGGTGTGTTTTGCTCATTCACTCATCAGCTTGTGAATAGGATTTCTTGAATCGGAACTTACCAGAATTATAAATGCAATCATCTTCTAATGAATTGAGGTACAGAATGTAAAACTAGCATATTAGGGGCTTATTAGTTTATCTGTAAAAATCATTGCGGATGTGAATTCTGTCAATGCTAGGTTTGTATAAACCATAAAGTAACTGGTTACAGAGAAATATTCAAGAAAATGTCAATGCTTTTGTGACGCTATGTCTTGATTGGCTCTAGAACACGGCTTTGCATTTTTGAGAAAACTAATGAGTTGAAAATACACTGAGAGAACAGCACCTGTGGCTCAAAGGAGTAGGGCGCTGACCCCATGTACCAGAGGTGGCGGGTTCAAACCTGGCCCCAGCCAAAAACTGCAAAAGAAAAAAAAAAAAAGAAAATACGCTGAGAGATTTTCAATTAAAGAAAACTTTAATAATGAATAGCGAGAGCTTTACATTTTTTCTTTGCTTTTTAAATTTTTCCAGGAAGTATATGCTTCATTGCATTTTGTAGTGATTAAATGTCTAGTCATTTTCTTTTGAGGCAGTTTACTTTTTAGGAGGATTGTACTTAAATACAATAAAAAAATTAGTGACACTCTTCTGCTTATAAGCTTCCCTGCACTTAGTCTTCTGAATCACTTTCTTCCTCTGGGCTGCGTGAGCTGCCGTGTGAACAGAAGTCATCAGCGCTCCCACGTCCTGTACCGGAGCCAGTGGAAGAGAATCTGTGGCCCGTGTTTGAACTTTACATTGAGCTCAATAAGCATCTTGTTTCAAAGCTAGATAGGAATTTCAGATGCTGTTATATGACTTTAATATCCTATTTTATATTAGGGGGAGAAGAGAAAACTTTGTTAGGGCAAGGTTTCCCATCACATGATATAAAATTTACTTTTATTTATACAAATTACTGAAGCTTTTAAATGCTATTTTTTGATGAGTTACTAATATTTTGGAATCTTCGGAGACCACCATGGGCTAGCCACCTGTGACTTCCTACCGATAATTAGATAAATGAAATTTATCCAAATTTCAGTTACATGTACCCTAGCATTATGCACCATGGGTGTGATCCCACCATTCACCCTCCCTCACTCTGACCTCCCCTCCCCTCCCACCCCCTTCCCATTGGATCTATTAGTATTGAGTATAAAGGTCTTAACACAATAACTGAGTCAATGAGACGAGGTACCAGGTTTCCCTGAGTAGTCAGAGACCGGCAGAAGACTGTATTGTGCTGGAAAGCAGCGGCTGTGTGTGACCTTGTGTGACAAGAGTGCCTTTGTGACTGCCTCTCCAGTTGATTAAATTCCATGCAAATCCCCCCCCCCAAAATGAGATGAGTTATATATTAACCAGTGTGATGTAAGCGTTCCTACTTCTATATGAAATCAGCACATTGCACCCCATAAATGCATGAATGTATACATGATCTATGTGTTTATGATTTAACACAATAATTAATTAATTAAAATACATAAAAATACATTTCAGTTACACCGATAAATGAAATACACAGAGAATGACGTGGCACCCTTTCCGCTGGATCCAATTCTCCTCCCTATAGACCCTTTCCTGGTGCTGCTGACTCTTCATGACATGTGCCAGAATTGAACTTAACCTTCCCTTTCTTTGCTATTCTTTTGGTGGTGGTGATTACTGAGAGGAAAAGAAAAAAAATAAAGCAGTGGCTAGAGTGAAAGGCTTGCAACGTTGAGAGTTGACATACCAAGGGTTGCTTTGAACAAATTGCTTCTGGGAAAAGAAAGGGGAAAAGCCGTCACGCAGAAGTTCTCTCTGTCCTCCTGCTGTGGCCCCCAGACCCTGCTGAGCACAGCGGTGAGAGCGAGGAACGGACTCTCGGCCTTTTCCTTCCTTCCTCCCTTCATTATTCTTAGAAACTCACATACGTACATTCACCGCATCTTCACTCTTAACCATACGCACACCTTCAACCACTGGGTGTTGAATTTGCGCAGTTCCCAGGCGTAATTCTAAAAATTGGGAGGAGGTACCAAATGGACCAGATTTCTTTGTCATCAAAGCACGACAATGAATCCGTTTGATTATTGGAAGATACAGATGTGAAAGCTGAGAGGGGAATATATACTAGATGGCCATGAAAAATTTGTTCTAGGGGAGTAATCAGAATGTAAGCCGTTAGGATACGGTATCTCTCTGAGTGACCACAACTCAGTCATCAATGATCAGCCGGTACCGTAACTTAGAATTTCCCCAAACATGGTAACATTTAGGAGAATGCTCAGTGTGGTGTGAGTAGAAGAGTTATCTAGAACTGCACGTATAGGAAAGACCGTACAAAACTAAACGGGACATTAACTCTGTGGCTTTCCTCTACACACGTGCTTACTGTGAAGTTCTGTTGTACTCAGAATTCTGAAAGCCTTCCATCTAATTTCTCGGGTAGCGATAAATGGAGGAAGAGCTCTGTGCCTGTCTTCCTAAAGAGCAGGTTTGTTTGCCTTGATATATTTAGTTGCGTTCAAAAATAATTTGAGTGATATTACTTTAATAACTACTTAAGTTTTAATTCAAAGTTAGAAACAAAAAAATAAGATGCAGGATGGAATTTTGGAAATCAAACATAAATGTACTTTTGGGAGAATAGAGGCGAGAATTCATTGACTGCATTTGCTGGTTTGCCCAACAAGGACCGTTTTCCCCATCCGTTCCTCTCATTTTATGAAGCGGCAGGGTGTGAGCTTTGAAGTCAGAGTGACACGGTGTTCCAAGTGACATGCTCGGTATGCTGTGAGTTTGGGGACATTAAAATGGTAGTTTGGGGCATTTCTGAAAAGAAAAGAAAGAAATACAATTACTCCAAGAGACGTTTTTGGTTGAGATTAGCCTTTTGACCAGACACTGGCTTGACAGATACAGGAGGGGGGTTGACGTGAGTCTGGCTTGTTTCCTTCCTTTATTTCCATCTCTGAGAAGGAAAGAACCACTGGAATTCTGAATTTATTTTTTTAAGAAGTTCTTTTCTCATTCTCTTTGGTAAAGTATTACAATAATGGAAAAGCATGTATCAATACATGCACTACTAATATGCAGCCAGTAGGTGAATTTACAGAAAAAACTCAATTCAATGCAAGTGGGGGGGAGGGTAGGGGGAGAGGGTAACCTCCCCCCAAAGGGCTCAATGTGGGGGGACATGGCCCACCTCCCAGGGGAGGGGCCCCTCAACAGGACTCCACCTAACAAATGCAAACCCTGCAGCCTAATCATCCGTACCCTCATATTCATCTGAAATAAAAACAAATAAATGAAAATCTGCTTTCTGTGGAAGGCCCCCCACCAGCTGGACAGCATGCTGACTGTAGCTGCCTCCGTTCCTACAGAATTTCACTAATCCCGCTGTAACAAATAGATGAAAAGTGGACCCTCGTCCATACTATGGCAATATAATCACTTAAACTTTAATAAGCCCGCAGCTCTAATGTGGCTGTTTCCCAACAAAAAATGAGATGAAAATTTGTGTTGAACAGCCACTGATTACAAGATCAAGATTAATGTGGGGGACGGAACTGATTTATGGGTGCTTTGGTCCTGGCCTGCGCCACAAGCATAATATTATCTGCTGAAAAATGAGGGCAGAATAAAGAACCGAGAGCACGGGCAGTATTACACTTTTTAATATGCTTCATAGACTGGATATATAATCCAGACTGTAGGAATAAATGGTTTACTGGAAACCCCCCCTTTTTTTGCAAAGGTATAATTGTATTTGTTTTGCCTGAAACATTAAGTGTACCAGACATTAATCTACTTTTTTTTCATTAAATGGGATCCCAAGCAAGATCTTTTTTTTTTTTTTCTTCCTTTACAGAAACTTTCATACTGCTTTGAAAAGGCACCTTCCGCACAGAATTATAGCCTTTGGGACAGTAGTTCTGATAAGGAGTGCGATAATGTCACTTTTAAATTTGACATATTTGGGCAATGTATATATTTACTTAACACTAAGAGGGTCGTCTCTTATGCCTCATAGCAACTGTTATGAAGGAATTCTTTCTTTTTCTTTTTTTTTTGCAGTTATTCGCCAAGGCTGGGTTTGAACCCACCACCTCCGGCATATGGGGCCGGCGCCTTACTCCTTTGAGCCACAGGCACCGCCCATGAAGGAATTCTTTATAGCGTGTTTATGAGCGCCCGTGTGCACCTGCTTACATGAAATCCTGAAGCTTGGGAGAAATATTTCACTACTCTAGATTTTAAAATCTCTGTTTTAAATGCGTACACCCACATAGGCAAATTTATACCTGAGATCACAATCACTCCTTACAAAGATACAAACTCACTAACTCTGTAAACTTTAGTAATAGTACATGGAAGTTTATTTATATTACCACGTTCTATGTCACATAAGGGTTGGTCCGACCATCTCTTAGCATAATATGATAAAAATATAGTGGGGGGGACTACTGTCGCTTACGCTCGGAAGTGTTCCAATATACAGCGGTATTACAGTGAAACTAAACTAGATTGTTGGTGTATAAATCTCTTTATTTTTAGTAGCTTTTAAAATTACAAGTCGTGATTCAAAATTACCGATGAATTATGTAATATGTTCCTAATATGTACCGTATGTGATGGGACTGCTCTTGATAAAGCACTAATGAAATTATTCATGATTTTATTCAGTTTATTAGCTTGTTAATTTCAGGCATGCCTACATACCTCGGTCTGTGTTTTACAATAATTATTCACTACTTCATAAGGTTGAGTTTGTTTTTATTAGTGAATTTTTCAAGGAAAAGTGCCAGATTTTAAAAAGCAAAGTATTTACAACACATTTTAGGTTTTTATGGACTGTGAAGCTATTTAATATATTTGTATTTAAAAGTAGAATAGCAGTAGATATATACATATATGTGTGGAGTCTTAATATATATGTTTTCTTTTTTTGGCTTGTGTATTATAATAATCATCCTATTTAATGAAGAAATAATTTTCTTGATTCAATGTTAAACTTCTTCTTTATATATGAATATTTTATCTGATATGCTATTGGGATTTTCCCAACCTCCAATTTACTTTTACTGCCCTTAGGTAATTTATTTATTGAATGAGGGAAGAAAGGATCTACTTTATATTATATATATATAAAATGTAACATGAAATGGGCAAAATGTCTTTTCCCCCTTCCGGGGAGGTGGGGGGGATGTCTTTTACCTTTGACTTTGGCGTTGTATCTAAATGTTCACTTGTCTACAGATTTCCCTGGGAAAATATTCATAAAAACTTGAAAGTTTTAGTCTCTGTCTTTCTCAAGTTATTTTATTTTATAGTGAATTGGGTTTGAACTCATAAATATTTGTGCTTTTCCACAGGCCATAAAGTAATCAACCTGTTTTGTTTCAGACACAGAAAATTATTTGAGTCATTTCTAGCAATGTTGGTACATCATACTCATTTTAAAAATGTTTTAAACAACTGAAACTCCTACTTGATGTAAGTTTGTTTTTCCACTAACATATTATTGAGAAAACATAACAAGATTTTGATTCAAATATTTTTTGCTGACATTTGATACATTTTGTCATATTTATTTTACTAAAGAGCTATGGCAATGATAGAGATTGAATTCTTGAAACAAAACTCTATGCTACGTGTTTTATTCCTTTTAAAATACGTTTCCTCGTGGGGTGTGCATGGAAACAGGGATGCCAGTGAATCCCTTGAGCAACCGTCCAAAGTCAAAAAACTGAACAGGAAGGGCGGAAGCTATGATTTTACACTAAAGGTTTTGTCTGCCGAAAACGTAAACACATAGAACTAGGTCGTTGTTGATTTCAGCGCCCTCAGTGGGTCTCACATTTCACGAACTTTAATTTTTTTTTTTTTTTTTTTTTTGTAGTTTTTGGCAGGGCTGGGTTTGAACCTGCCACCTCTGGTATATGAGGCTGGCGCCCTACTCCTTTGAGCCACAGGTGCCACCCAATGCACTTTAATTTTTAAAAGGGGGAAGCATTCATTATAATCAGAGCTATTGATGGGCACTGATTAGGTCGTGCATCATTCTGGCCTCAGTTTACTCCCCTGCAAAGTGATGGGTTTGTGTTTTGCTCTGTTCTGTAGCCTGTGTGTGCGACTGTGTGTTTATCCGTGTGTGTGCCTGTGTGCGACTGTGTGTAAGGTTAGAGGCAGTGGATTCCTCACAAAATGTTTATATAACTCTGCCAAGGAAAATACCCAAGATGGCTCTAATGTTATTTGACCACACACAGGCACACGGGCACACACACTATCACACATAGCACACACAGCCACATGCACACCCCCACACGGGCACACACACCGTCACATAGGCACACACACCCAGACATACACCAACACACACACACCCACACATACCCCCCCACACACTGAGAATCATAATAGGTGGCATCGATGTGTGATTTGAGTAAAATTTGAAGCTTAGAATTCATTTTATTTTGGAGTATTTCAAAAGACATTATAATAAAAAATGTGATATCAAAGGATAATGAACTATAATCCTTATGTTCAAAGAAACATTTAAGGGATAAACAAGGTCTTCCTAGAAAATTACGCGTTGGCTGTGTCAGGGTGAGGTTGGAGGCAATGCATTCCTCACAAGATGTTCACATCACCCTTCCAAGGAGACCCCCAAGACGGCTCTAATGTTATTTGAATGCAAAATGAAGTGGAGCATCTCTGACTAATACGCTGTATTCTAGGCTGTTAATCTGTGTGAACGGTGAGGAAGGTTAGTGTCAAAACAAAAACAGCTATTTTGAAAACATATGCTCAAGAATGAAATATCTCAACTATGTGATGTTATTAATAAAATATAATGCAACTCAAAGTTTCATGGGTTCATAGGCAAAACTAAGCTCATAATAATTATGTGGATAGTTGGAATAGGAAATTATCTTTACACAAGTAATTAGAACTTTTTAATAAAAATTATTGGATGTTTTTAAAAAGTCTGCATATTTAAACTTTTCTATTTTGATTTTATAAAATTTGGACAGTTCATGGAGAAAAATTTAGTTTTGCTGTTCATATTGCACAAATTATATAATCATTTATTTACCCCGTCTGAATTATTTCAAATTTCAGATTAGCTCAAACTATGGACAGGAGAGGGGTATGTGGGTGTTTGGTGAGAGTTTGTTCATTATATAAAATGACCATGGAATGCCTGTCTGTGTCCTGGAGTGTCAGAGTCTGAGAAAAACGTATTTGTTTTTCTGAATATTAGAATAAATTTATTAAAATATTTTTCATCAGTGTGCATTCCCACCAGCAGTGTAGAAGTGTTCCCTTTGGAGAAAGGAATTCTTCACTGACACTTTCCACTTGGCACTTCTCTGGGGTCAGCTGAGAACCTAATTGCTGCCTCTCAGGGCTGACCATCTTCCCCCAAAGT
>CAUYON010029258.1:0-17545 GCA_963573935.1 Arctocebus calabarensis | reverse complement strand
GGCACCCGCCACAATGCCCGGCTATTTTTGTTTGGGTTGCAGCCATCATTGTTGTTTTGGCGGGCCCAGGCTGGATTCGAACCCGCCAGCTCAGGTTTACATGGCTGGCGCCTTAGCCCGCTGAGCCACAGGCGCCGAGCCAAAGCTTGTGAATTTTTAAAGTTTTTCATATACTATCAAAACTGTCTTCCAGAAATGTTGTACCAATCAATACTTCCACTAGCAGAATATGAAAGCGCTTATTTTTTCCAATCCTTAAACTCCGGGTGTATGTTTTAATAACTACCAATACACGTATTTAAAAGGGCAGAAGTGCAATTCTGTGCTTATTTGTCTTTTGTAAACTACTTGATACTGATAGTTTCCCATTTTTCTTTCTTTATTTATTTTTGAGACAGAGTCTGACTTGTTGCCCTCAGTAGAGTGCCTTGGCATCACAGCTCATAGCAACCTCAAACTCTTGGGCTCAAGCAATTCTCTTGTCTCAGCCTCCCAAATAGCTGGGACTACAGGCACCTGCCACAATGCCCAGATATTCTTAGAGACGGAGTCTCGCTCTTGCTCAGGCTGGTCTTAAACCTGTGGGCCTAAGCAATCCACCCACCTCGAGCACCCAGAGTGCTAGGATTACAGGCATGAGTCACTGCATTTGGCCTCTAGTTTCCCATTTTTCAACTGCAAGGAGTGTTCAACTTTTCCTTTTGATTTGTAATTATTTAAAAAACATATTATAGATATTATGCGCTTACCATAGATATGGTCCTATTTCCTAAAATGTAAGAGTCAAGGGCAGAGTAACATGGGAACTCAGTTGAATATACATGCCACATGAAAAATTATTATATTAAATCAGTTGAGTAAAAGGACTTCATACACATATAAGGAGCTACTCAAGTGACTCCTATATTTGTATTGCTATAACAATAAGAAAAATAATAACAATTGATGGATCATTAAAAAAAGTAAGTTTTTCTTATTGTGACTTAAATGTAAAAATTGTAACTTAGATGTACAAATCACATTCTGAAAAGTTTATGTTTTACTGTTTAGGGGTTTGTAGGTTTTCCTTGATAAGAAAAAGAATATAGATATATATATCATGGGGCTACTAGTTCTCAGTTTCTTCTTTTAAATAACAAAGGGGTGTTTTAAACTAGAGGCTTCTTAGGTCTCTTCCAGTTTTAATATTCTCAAAGTCCATGGGAGGATATCACGCTAATAAGGCTAATATGCTGAAAGAGTCTTACCAATATTAAGTTTCAAAGGCAAGAAATAGCCTAAGCTATGAGCCAAGGGTCATATTACACGACATGGCTGAGAAGCTCACAATACTGATGTGATACATAGGAACGTTAGTTTACATGGAAATGGCTTTATCCTGAGATCTCTGCTGATACACAACTCCATCACGTTAATGTAGACAACAGGTAATTTAGATGTAACTCTGGAAACCTCCAGACACAACCTGCTGACAGGTTAAAGAAACAGGAAATTATAATAATCAAGCTGAATATAAATATAAACTAACCTGGAATATTACCACTCGGAATTTGTTTTTCTTCATTATTTCCTCTTGCTTGACTTCAACTTTTTTAACATGAACTTGCTGTCTCTCCACCCGGGCTTTCACATCTTTAATGTGAGCACTGACTTTTCGGGTCTTCTCAAACAACTTGTTAATGATGTGGCCCGTATTACTGTGTGACTGTGAAAGCTTCAACAGGTCGATCTGGACAGATTTTATGGCATTTTCCATTTCCCTGTGTCTCTCTTCTATTCTCTTCTGGCTTGCCTGGACGCTGTCCACAATGGAGGCTACTTTGTCCAGCACAGTCACAATGGTGAGAGCAGCGTCTTGGTCTTCATCTTCTGTAACATTCGACAGGCGATTCTGGTGGATTTTATCAGCATTTGAAGCAGACCCATTATGTTCCATTTTATTTGTTCCTCAGTGAAAGAAAAGTCCCAACCACAATCAATTCTGGCACTCGGAGCAAAAAGTCAGCTTAGTAACAGGCAATGGGGGTGTTTAAAGGGTTGGCAACCCCACCCCTGGAGAATAGTCAAGTATTTATAACTACAAACACCCATACGTGACTGCCCTGCAACATGAACCCTTGCAAAGCACTGGGGACTGTTCCAAACATGCTTGCTGACTGACTAAGGGACTCAAATAAGACTGTGTGGGTAGAAGAGGAAAACTTCTTTAAAAAGTTTGCTGAAGCCACCATGTTGCGAATATTAAATTTTTAGAAGCCAAAAGCCCCAAAATGCGAACTCTAAATGTTAGGTGACATTTTTGACTTTAGATAATTTCAAGCAGCATTTGTAAAACTAGAGGAGAACTCTAAACTGAAATCTGCATTTTCTACTAATTTCACATATTAAATGTACTAACATATAAGTATCAAAGAATAAAAAATACAGTAAATAAACACACCGAAACAGAGGCTGTATAGTGAAAACATTATATTATAACATGCTTTTCCAAACCAAATATTAAAATTAATATTTAATTTTTAACATATTCTTTAAATTCTACATGCATACTTTTGGATATCTAAACTACATGTTAAACAGTTGAATATATTCTACTCACACTTCAGATCTTTAAACACCAACAATCTATTAACACAGTTATTACTACAGGACAAATTTGGATGAAGGTCTTAGATAATTTTTAAGCTCGCTTTAAGAGCACCAACCATTAACAATTATTTTAGCATTTTATTCACAAACACTGTTACAATTTGTTTATTTATGTTAAAACAAATATTTTCTTTAAAAATGAATGTGTATTAAAGTAGTTTAACTGATAAAAGAGTAGGCTTTATTCCAATCTGTTTATTAAACCCCTATTTTCACACTATCTAAATCTACTTTTCAGTGATTTGTTCCATCATTACTACCAGATATATTTTCAAATTATTAGAATGTTTTGTCAAAGAGAGGAATAATCAAATTCCAATCCATACATTTTATAAATATTTTACATCTAACACACACAGCTTTATAGTTCATGCAATAGGCAGTGTCTAAAAAAATCAGTTACTAAATCTCAAAAACATTTAAATATCTATTTAAACACAGTGGCTTCTAGATTTTTTTTTTTTTTTGTAAGAAAAGTAATCTGTAAACATCTTTACCTTTAGTTCATGCTTGGTCATTTGCTGTGGTCATTGTGAAAGAAGTGGGTATGACTTTATAACCATTTGTGAAGTGGTCCATCTTTGCAAAAATATTACATTCCGTGGGTAAAGAACAAGTCTTAGAATTACCATGTGGTACAAATTTGTGAAATCAATTTCTGTATTTAAAAACATAAAACAAAGACTACTCAACAGTCCCAAACTGTTGTAGCTGAATATTCTAAATACGAGCCAACAGTACTACACTAAAAATGTCCAAAAATAAGGCCTCTGAAATAAATATTTCCATTCTTTAAAAAAAGACATAATAAATGTACATCACATGGTCAGTGTACATATAAAAGTCATCAGTTTAAACCATCCGGGATGATGTATCTGAAGTAAAATGACCTAGGTTTTGTTTCTGTCGACGTCCTCTATTGTTTTTGGGGCATTTTCTGTTGAATTAAAAAAAGAAAGAAAAATATGACTTTAATCATTTAGTTCAGAAGATTTAAAGTGTTTCCAAAGTAAAATACATTTCGCAGATAAAGTCACACTGTATGCAATCACATCACGTGAAGGCGAAAAGAGATGGTATCTAGAGCAAGCCAAGGTGAAGATAAACACAATGTCAGCCTGCTACCTTCCCTACAGAGCTAGGAGCTGAGAGCCGGAGACTTAGGGTACAGCTAATGACACACACAGAATTAATTCCCGGTGTCCATATGCTACACGCACTCCACTCACAGGGTCCCTGCCCTTCCTCTGGCCTGGCAACTCCCCAGCACAGTGACTGATAATATGTGAAACGCATGACCTTGGCCTAGGTACAGTCCCTGAGTATTATGACACCTCCAAAAATGACAAGAATAGCTTAGATGAAGGGGGAGGATCAGGAAGCAGTGTGCTTATTATCCTGCTGGGGCAAACCACAAAACCTCATAAGGACCTGCCCTGCTAAGAGTAAGGGCTATTCCTTGACCCTGCTCTCATTTTCTTCCACCATGGTACAAATCTCAGCGCACTGCAGCTGCTCTGTGCCTGTGCATTAGATTACAGACACAGTGCTGTGCCATACAGTGTGGAGTGAAGGGCTGGGGTTAATCCTGCTCACTCCAAGTCTGGGCTCTGCTAATAACTAGCTGTGCAACCTCAATTTTCCTATACATAAAATATCATTATGTTTTGTTATGTATAATGTGTGCCCACTATTTTTAGCCCAAACTTTCAGGAAAATGCTCCTCAAAAAAGCGGCCAGCTCTCGCCTTGGAGAGACACATCTGGGGAGGGCTAACTCTCCCCTGGTAAACATGCAGATCGCACCACCCATTCACAGCTGCCCACTCCGTGAAGGCTGCCCTTCTTTCTCTCCCACGAGCCCTTCCCTCTCTGCCACATCAGGGGCAGCAGACGAGATGGCCATGCATGTGCCGACAGAGCAAGAGCTTTTGAGGCCACTTGGCCTGTGGGCATCCAGGCAGGACTTGGGACCTGTGAGGGGCTCCTGGTCCCCTCCATGCTGTTGGGCCTCAGGTTCAGCCTTTGCCCCAAATGGCTGCAGCCCGCTCCTCCCCTGACTAGAACACTGTGCACCTGGCAGGCCCAGCTGGGAGGACACAGTGGCCCCAGGAGGCCTGCTAGGCTCCCCTATTCCCAGGCCAAACTACTATCCATATATAATGCACATACTTATTTTTTCCTCAAAAATTTGGGCAGAAAGTGCCCATCATACTGGGCAAAATATGGTAAATCAGGAGTTGGACTAACCTCTAAAATCTCTAACAGCAAGAAATCTAACAGAAAAAAAAAGTGTTACAACAATCATTATTCCTACCCTAATGCTCCATGTTTTTATTCAATTTCAAAGAATGCAATTTCAATCTAGGCAAAGCCTTGATGATGATACTTCCATTTTGTATATGGTTTTCACAAATTATATTTCATAAAAACACTTTTGAGGTAGACGAAGCTGGAATCAGCTCCATTTCATAAATGAGGAAACTTGTTGAGAGGCAAGCAACTCCCTTTACCATTGCTAACTCACCATGACCTTGGAAAAGTTCCAACTTCCTAGGACCCTGGTTTTTTAAATCTACAAAATAAGGGGGGTTGGTTAAGATACTGTTCAAGGTCCCTGCCAGTCTGTTATTCCATGAGTCCAAAAACATGAAAGAAGATTGCAAGAATAAAAGAAGAAAATCTGACTCATGCAGTCTTGATAAGTGGGTCAATGGGAATATCTTTTTAGAGTAAGATTCCTCCAAAGTAACAGCCACCACAGTCTATGTGAATAGCTGATCCACAGCTATTTAAATACTCCTTAAACATTTAGCGATTATAAGTTCCTATACATACTGATAATCATAATATTCCAAATCCAAAACAATAAGATATTTTGAGGGAGGAAATACCACAATAAGAAGATAGGCCTCAGGGGGAAATCTGTGATAAACGGAATGAGATGACCCTCCAGTTGAGGGGACGGTAGGCAGTGAAGAAACTGTGATGCACTTAGAAATATTCTATGATGTCTCAGTGGCTGTGAGGGCAGGACTTAGGGTATAAACTAGAAGGCACCAACTTAGAAACTATCTGCCAGGTAATTTCTAATTTCTTTGTGCTGAGAACAGCACAAATTTGGGTAAAGGCATCATCAGGAGTCGTACAAGGGCTTTACCCAGGTCTATGACTTTGGCAAGGTACTTCCTAACTCAGGGCTTTGATTTCCTCACTTCTGAAAACGAAGGGGTTGAACTCAAAGTCAATTGCCACTGACTCTAACATCCTTTGATCCTCTTAAAAATGGCACTATCACCAGCCTCAAAAATCTTCCCTGACTTGACTTTTATTTTTATTGCCTTCTAAATTATTTATAATCCCATTCTTGCTTTGTTCTAATAATGTGCTAAATGGTCTCCTTCTACCTCACATTTTCACTACTCCATTGAATTCTGCAGATGACTGTCAGATTAATGCCCGGAAAAAATGGCATATATCAAGTTGCTCCCTTGCTCAAAAACCCTAAATTGCTGTAAAATCAAATTTGAACTCTGTTCCCATGCAATGGTCCATACTTGGTAAATATTATCTCCCAAATGACTCAAAATGGACCTCTTTTGATGGTTCAGAGGACAGAGGAATGATTTGGGGGAATCAGATGGTACCGAATCCAAATCCAGGCACTTCCATTTACTAGTTGGATGACCACAGGCAAATAACTAAACTTCTGAGCCTATATTAAATGGCTACAGCAAGCTCTGCTATTAAATTTGTTTTTCCCTATCTCTTTCTGTTGTCATTATTTGTTATATAATTATGTCCCTACTTTGATCTACTGCCCAATTTTATACTCAGTAGTCTTGCCTAAGGGCAGATCATCTGTTCTATGAAATAAAGCACAATGACTCTACTGCCTGAATTTTATGAAAAATACCTGTTATTCAGAGAACGTTTTTTATCATTTCTAGATGTATCATTTTAGCTCCAGATGGTTGAGACTACTGAAGGTCTGGCTTCTACCCAGACCTTAGATGGAAGGGCCATAAATCCATTACAGCCTGCCAACATCTATTTGTATTTGATATGCTCCAATCCTCTGTCCACAATAATGCAGGGAAGTGGAAAGATGAGTTTGTAAGACTTCTCAACCAAACTTTAAATGAGGTAGGAAGAGGTAAACAGGAAGAAAAGATAGACTGGGAAGAACAAAGACAAATTTATGGATTTTATGCCAGTTGCCCTTCATTCATGATGAATAGTTTTACTTATGATAGAGAATTTTAAATCTCATTGCCTATTGTTATAATCCAGAAAATCAAGTAATGTTAACACAATGGTATAATAAGGAAAATAACTATCTTTATCCTCTGATTTCTTTTTTTCTTCTTGTATGTAAACCATTACAAAAGTTCTGAGATACACAAAAATCCAGAAACATTAAATCCACATGGATATAAATAAATGAAGCCCTCCCAGCAACAATGATAAGCTGAGCAAGCTGAAACTTTCAAGGGTGAATGAGAAAGGACACTGTAGACTGTGTTTCTTAGAAGTGAAATAATGAACCACCACATAGCCTGCCTCAAAACTTTCATAGTGACCCAAGTGTTTCCTACAGATAAAGTATATTCATACAGCATAAAACATCTTCACTTCTGCAGGGTTTAAAAATTTTCTACATGGCTCTGCTGTACATGGGCAGATCATTCTAGAAATTCTATTACTACCATTATTGTCCCTGACCACAGTGCTCAAAGACAATACCCAGTTCTAAGATCCCTAAATACCTTTACTTCCTTGGCTGTTCCCATGCTCCCTCTACCTGCAGCCCAGACATACTGTAAACCTGGGAATGAGTTCCTACTCTCATTTTATAAGAAGAAAGACAAGGATAGAACAGACCCACCTGGAAACCTTGTTGAAATGACTGCAGGATATTTCCTAATAGATTGGTGGATTTAAAAACATCTATCATTTTGAGTGTGCTTCAAGATTCCCACCTAATTTAACAGCTACCCCCTCTAATTTAAAGTTGATACCTCTTATGCCATTACCTACCTTGTTATGCACATGACAATTGCTACTATAATGGCGATCTGTACTGCTCCAATAATTGCTGCAATAAGAACATGAGTGAGCTTTTGCCTACTTGGCACTACATAGAGAATACTAAAGTCCGTCTTTTCACAGTGCTGTCCAGTGTATCCAGATTCGCATCTGAAAGGGGGGGGGGAAAGTGTTCTTATGAAAATTAGAATTTTTAATACTTTAAGGTTTTTTTATATTAAAAGATACAAGAGAATGATACAATTTAAACAGGAATAAAAAAAAATAGGCACCTTCTCACTGTCTGGGGGAAAAAATGCCATTTGTATAATTCCCTACAGTCTTTTTGATATGCCTATTTTACACAGCACTTCTTTTATCTACATCATATCACATTAATTTAAAGTTGCTAAACAGTCTTTATCACTATCAATTCAAAGTAGATATGTAACATTCCATCCAGCAACTGTAATATAGCTAACTTATCTGTTCCCCACTCTAAGATGTATCAGTAATTTTCAATTTTTCACAATTATAAATTAAGTGTCACAAATACATGGCAAATATGTGCTTTTCTACTATTTACTCTTACTCTTTTGGCTAGACACTTGGAAATGAGATTATTGAGTAAATAGGTATAAACATTTACAGTTCTCTGAACATAGCATCAAATTATATTCAGGACACTTTACAGTGTACAAAATATACACACTTTAAATCCAGGAAGGCAATGAAAATACATTACTAATGACAGAAATGAAGTCAAGCAGTCAAGTAGGTGCTAATCTTAGAAACTGTCTGAGTTCTAATTAAAAATAAATAAAAAGGCAACAACATCAGCTGGTGATAATTTGACAGGAGGAAACATTTAAGCTATTTAACAGAAAATTCATATTTTTAAGCTGACAGAAGTGAAATGTATAAATTAGCCAGCCTTCAGATGGAAATAATTAACAAACATCAGAAGTGTAAAGATAGTGTGTGTATTTATTATACAACTCATTACAAAAAGAATGTGAGGCTGCTAATAATAAAGCACACACATCAACAAAAAAAGAAACCTAGACAAAGGGAAATAGGGAAATCAAGGATGATGTGAGTCTATCACTCCCACCCTTGAGGTTCCTAGACAACTGCCAGCAAATTCCACATTGGGCTCTAAGCTTCCCAACAGACAAAACAAACAAGCAGTGAGGCATATATATTGGTCATGGAACAGAACTGACACCTTCGAAACAAACCCAGGCATCTATGATGAACTGATTTTCAACAAGGGGGAGAATTTGTGGTGAGAACACTCAGCACAAATGGTGCTGAGACAACTAGATACCCACATGCAAATAATAAAGCTAGACCTCTTCCTCACATCATTCACAAAAATAAACTCCAGACAGATCATAAATCTAAATGTAAGAGCTAAAACTCTTAATAAAACTCTTAAAAAACATAGGATGCAGGTATTAGGGAAAGGAGTATGAAGGTTCTTAAAAATTAAAAATAGGGGTGGAGCAAGATAGCAGACCAGAAGGATCGTTCAACTGAGCTCCCCTAGAACAAGTGGGGGAAAAGAGAGAAGCCACCCATACCTGAGTTGGGGACCTTACCCAGAGTCATAGCTCAGTGGACACAGCGAAGAGGTGGTGAGCTGGATACAGTGTATGGTCCCAAGGGTAGAAATCTGACAAATTATGCAAGTGATTGCAACTAACTGGGATCAGCTGGCCCCCAGATGTCAGAGACCAGAGGAAGCCTTTCCAGAGTTTTCAGTAGTTGGAGGAAGCTGCCTGTTGAGTAGAAAGCTTGGAAGAGTGGGCAGACTCAAATAGTCTATAGCAGTGGATCTTAACTGTATTAAAGGGATGCAGCATTAGGAAGGTTGAGAACCACTGGTCTACAGCAACCAGATTTGAATACTGGTTGGAGTGGATTTGCCATAGGTTTGGTGGCTAGTGAGGTAGCCATATTGAGAAGGTCTTATTGGCCAGGCAGCTGCTATTGCGGGAAGGTCATGAGAAGGTCTTAGCAAAGGCCTAAACCATGGCTATCTTAAATCCACCTGCCAGGATCAGAACTCCACTCTTGGGATAGGCTCGCACATGCCAAGGGAACTGGAGTCAGGGGACACACTGAGACCTTCCCCTGAAGGATTCTTATAAGCTTTGAGATCCCGACCTGACAAGGTCTGACTGCTGAGGAAACAATCAGGCATTCCCTAATGGCAACTAAGTTTGTAATAAGGACCATAGAGGATCCAGGCTGTGCACTATGTCTCTTAATAAAACCACAATGCCACCTGGCATCCCAGCGATATATTGCAACATACTGTCATCAAAAGCAAGAAATTCTGTTAGAAACAAAGTAGGTAGTGATAAAGAGAAAGGAGGACAAAGAGGTGAACAAGCAAAAAGATCACATGAAGAGGAACCAACAGAAAAATTCAGGCACCATGAAAAACCATAACAAAGCCCCAAGGGAACATGAGGCAGCTACTGCAGAAGAATAAAGAATTAATGGACCACCTATAAAGAATGGACTTGACAGAAAGGGAATTTAAAATATGGATGATAAAGACCATAAAAGGAATAGACAAGAAAATGGAAAGACAGAAACAAAAGTCAAGGGAGAGATATGTAGAATATAGAAAGAATATGATAGACCTTAAGGAAATGAAGGAGACAAACATGCAATGTAAAGATACAGTAGAAAGTATCAAAAATAGATTAGATCATGGAAAATAAAGAACCTCAGAGCTAGAGGATAAAGTTTTTGAGTTAACCCAGGTAGTGAAAGAGGCAGAAAAGGAGAGAGAGAAAGGAGAACAGGCACTTAGGGAACTACGAGACTCCATGAAGCATTCAAATATATGAATAACAGGGTTTCCTGAAGGGGAAGAAGATTATCCTAAAGGAATGGAAACCCTACTGGAGATTATCATAAAGGAAAACTTCCCAAGTTTTACTAAAGATCCTGACACACTCCTTTCAGATGGATATCAAATTCCAGGTCATCTCAATTCAAACAGAGCCTCTCCAAGACACATTGTAAAGAACCTATGCAAAGTCAAGATGAAAGAAAAAATTCTGCAAACGGCCAGAAGTGGCAACTGACTTACAGAGGCAGAGCCATTAGGATGACAACAAACTTCTCAACTGAAACCTTCAAAGCCAGAAGAATATGGTCATCCACCTTCTATCTTCTTAAACAAAACAATCTTCAGTGCAGAATTCTATATCCTGCTAAACTAAGCTTCACAATTGATGGGAGAAAGCAAATCTTTTGCAGATATATAAATACTGAGGAAATTCGCCACAACATGACCAGCACTACAGGAAATACTTAGACCTATTCTCAACACTGACCCCCCCCCACAATGGACCACCAGCAAAGGAAATACCCAGAACCTAAAGGTCAAAATGTAGCTTCTACAATGGCACAAAGGATAAAACTACACAATGACTTTCACAAAATAAGATGAATAGAATTCCACCACACTTATCATTTCTCTCAATAAATATCAAAGGACTGAACTCAACACTAAAGAGGCACAAGCTGACAGGATCAAAAAGCACAAGCCATGCACACACTGTCTCTAGGAGACACACCTAGCCTTAAAGGACAAATAAAGGAAAAAAAATTTCAAGCAAATGGAAACCAGAAGAAAGGAGGGGTGGCAAGATTATTTTCAGATACAAGTAGATTGAAAGCAAATAAAGTTAAGATAGACAAAGATGGACACTTCATTCTGGTCAAAGGAGCAATGCAACAAGAAGACATTTAAATTATTAATATTTATGCACCCAACTTAAATGCTGCCAGATTTATGAAAAAGACCTTGAAGGGTCTCAGCAATGTGATATCCCATAACACTGTGACAGAAGTAGATAGATCCTCTAAACAGAACTAAACAAAGATGCAAAGTACTTAAATGTGACCCTAGAACAAATGGGATTAACAGGCATATACAGAACGCACCATCCCAAAGCTAAGGAATATACATTTTTCTTATCAGCCCATACTCCAAAATCGACCACATACTCAGTACATACTCCAAAATCAACACTTCATAGGATACAAATCAAACCTTAGCAAAATTAAAAGACTAGAAAGTATACCTTGTATCTTCTCAGACCACTAGGCAATAAAGGTGAAAATTAACTCCAACAAAAACGTTCATCCCCACACAAAGACTTGGAAATTAAACAACCTTATGCTGAATGATAGTTGGGTTCAGGAAGAGATTAAAGAGAAAATCATTAAATTCCTCAAACATAACAGTAATGAAGACACAAGCAACCAAAACCTATGGGATATATCAAAAGCAGTCTTAAGAGGGAAATGTATTGCATTAGATTCTTACATTCGAAAAACAGAAAGAGAGTTTATCAACAAACTCACCAACCATCTTATGGAATTGGAAAAAGAAGAAGAACCTAATCCCAAACCCAGGGGAAGAAAAGAAATAACCAAAATTAAATCAGAGCTTAATGAAATTGGAAAAAAAAAGAATCAATCATAAAAATAACAAAATAAAAATTTGTTTTTTAAAAAGAATAAATAAAATCAATAAACCTTTGGCCAGTTTAACTAGAAACAGAAAACTAAAAACTCTAATAACCTCAATCAGAAACAATAAAGGTGAAATAACAACAAATGCCACAGAGCTACAAGAGATCATCTCTGAGTACTACAAGAAACTCTATGCCCAGAAATTTGACAATGTGGAGGAAATGGATCAACACATGGAATCTCACCCTCTCCCTAAACTTAATCAAGAAATAGATCTCTTGAACAGACCAATTTCAAGAACTAAGATCAAAGAAACAATTAAAAAATCTGGGTTTTACACCACAATTCTATCAAACTTTCAAAAAAGAGTTTATACTCACACTGCAGAAATTATTCCAAAAAATTGAGAATGAAGGAATCTTCCTCAACACGTTCTATGAAGCAAACCTCACCCTCATACCAAAACCAGGCAAAGACTGAACTGAAAAGAAGAATTTCAGACCAATTCCACTAATGAATTTAGATGTAAAAATTCTCAATAAAATCCTAGCCAATAGACTACAGTTACATATTTAAAAAATCAATTATCATAATCAAGTAGGTTTCATCCCAGGGATGCAAGGCTGGTTTAACGTACAATTGTCCATAAACAAAATTCATCATAACATCAGAAGCAAAAACAAAGACCATATGATCCTCTCAATAAATACAGAAAAAACATTCGATAAAATACAGCATCATTTTCTAATTAGAACACTTAAGAATTTAGGCATAGGTGGCACATTTCCTAATCTGATTAAAGCTATCTACAACAACCCACATCTAATATTATACTGAATGGATTAAAACTGAAAGCCTTTCCATTCAGAACTGGAACCAGAAAGGTTATCCTCCGCTGCCACTACTATTCAACATAGTGCTGGAAGTTCTAGCCAATATCATCAGGCAAGAGAAATAATAGGCATTGAAATGGGTGCAGAGGAGGTCAAACTCTCCCTCTTTGCTGACGATATGATCTTATACTTAGAGAACCCCAAAGACTCAACCACAAGACTCCTGGAAGTGTAAAAAAAAAATACAACAATGTCTCAGAATATAAAATCAATAACCACAAATCAACAGCCTTTGCATATGCCACTAACAGCCAAGGTACGAACCTAATCAAGGACACAATTCCCTTCCCAGTAGCCCACCCAAAAATGAAATACCTAGGAATATACCCAACAAAACAGCTGAAGGACCTCTACAAAGAAAATTACAAAACCTTAAGAAAAGAAATAGTAGAAGATATTAACAAATGGAAGAACATACCATGCTCATGGCTGAGAAGAATCAACATTGTGAAAATACCTATGCTACCCAAAGCAATCTACAGGTTCATTGCAATCCCCATTAAAATACCACCATCATACTTTTCAATATTTGGAAAAAATAATTCTTCATTTTGTAGGGAACAAGAAGAAACCCCGTATACCCAAGACAATTTTAGTAATAAAAACAAAGCCAGGGGGATATCACCCTACCAGACTTTCTGCTATACTACAAGGCCATAGTGATCAAAACAGCATGATATTGGCACAAAAAGAGAGACACTGACATTTGGAATTGAAAAGAAATCCATGAGATAAATCTAACCTCCTACAGCCACCTGATCTTTGATAAACCAAACAAGAACATACACTGGGGGAAAAATCCCTATTCAATAAATGGTGCTGGGATAACTGGATAACCACATGTAAAAGACTGAAACTGGACCCAACCTCTCACCATTTACAAAAATTGATTCAAGATGGATAAAAGATTTAAATCTAAGGCATGAAACAATAAAATTCCTTGAAGAAAATGTGGGGAAACACTTGAAGATATCAAGAAAAAAAATCCTTTTATCATAAGGACATTTGCCCTAGACTGTTTATCGCAGCTCAATTTACAATCACCAAAATGTGGAAACAGCCTAAATGCCCATCAACTCAGCAATGGATTAACAAGCTGTGGTATATGTATACCATGGAATACTATTCAGCCACTAAAAAAGATGTATGTGTGTGTGTATATGTATACACATATAAAGAGTGTTCACAAAGTTTGTGCACAATTTAAAATAGATAACTACTTTATGGACACCCTGTATATGAAATTAGTATGCTGAAGAAATATCTACACACCTATGGCTACTGAAGTACACACAATAGCAAAAATATACAATCATTCTAAGTGTCTATCAATGGATAAATGGATAAAATAATGAGGACTACGTGCACAATGCAATGCAATATACACAATGAAATACATACTGTTCAGCATACAAAGAAGGAAATCTTGTCATTTGTGACAACGTGGATGGACCTGGCAGACATTACATGAAGTGAAATAAGCCAGGCACAGAGAAACAAATATTGCATGATGTCACTCAATTGGAATCTGAAAGTGGGTCTCAGGGAAATAGAGAATAGAATGGGGGTTATCAGGAGCTGGGAGGAGGGGACAGAATTGGGGAGATGATAGTCAGAGGACATAAAATTTCATTTAGATAGGAAGAGTAACTTCAAGAGATCTAGTGTACAAAAATGGGAAGGAACTACATGAAGTAATCTGTGGTAACAGCTTGAATTAGCCAGTTAACAGTTCCAAACATCATGTTGTACATTAAGACATATTAACAATTCGATTTGGTTTTATTTTGTTGTTTTTTTTTTTTTGAGACAGAGTCTCATTATGTCACCCTCAGTAGAGTGCTGTGGCATCACAACTCACAGCAACCTCAAACTCTTGGGCTTCAGCGATTCTTTTGCCTCAGCCTCCCAAGTAGGTGGGACTACAGGCACTTGCCACAATTCCTGGCTCTTTTTGTATTATAAATGCCCAGCTATTTTATTTTTTAATTTTATTTTATTTGAGACAGCGCCTCAAGCTGTCCCCCTGGATAAAGTGCCAGGGTATCAGGGCTCACAGCAACCTCCAATTCCTGGGCTCAAGCAAGTTTCCTGCCTCCGCCTCCCAAGTAGCTGGGACTACAGGCACCCGCCACAACGCCTGGCCATTTTTTGGTTGCAGCCGTCATTGTTGTTTGGCAGGCCCAGGCTGGATTCCAACCTGCCAGTTCAGGTGTATGTGGCTGGTGCCTTAGCCGCTTGAGCCACAGGCACCAAGCCTGCCCAGCTATTTTTTTCTTGTCCTTATTGTTTGGAAGGCCCAGGCTAGTTTCAAGCTTTCAGCCCTGGTATATGTGGTCGGCACCCTAGCCACTGAGCTACAGGCGCCACGCTTGTTACTTTTTTTTTAAGACAGACTCTTACTTTGTGGCCCTTGGTAGAGTGCTGTGAAGTCACAGCCCATAGCAAACTCAAACTCTCAGGCTCAAGTGATCCTCTTGCCTCAGCCTCAGCAGCTGGGACTACAGGCACCAGTCACAATGCCAAACTATTTTTTCATTGTTGTCATTGCTGTTTAGCAGGCCCAGGCCGGGTTTGAACCCACCAGTCCCGGTACATGTTGCTGGCACCCTAACCACTGAGCTACGGGCACCGAGCTGGCCATACCAATTTGTATTCCCTGTCAGTGAGAACTTCTAACTATCTGACTTTGATTTAGGTGATCCTAGTGGGAATGAATTGGTTTCAATGGTGGTTTTGATTTGCATTTCCATGATGACTAATGATGTTGAGCATCTTTTCATGGCCTTAGTGATCATGAATATGTCATTTGTATATCATCGCTGGAGAAATGTCTATACATATCCTTTCTAGTTTTTTAATTGTTTTACTTTTCTCTTTTTATTATCAGGTTTTATTAATTCTTTATATGTCCTAGATACAAGTCCCTTTTCAGATATATGACTTGCAAACATTTTTCACCTTTTATGGGTTATCTTCTCACTTTCTTCAAAGTTTTCTTAAGTACAAAAGATTTTAAATGTGATTTAGTCCTACTTATCTTTTTGGGGGGTGGTTTTTGCTTTTGATTTTCATGTCATATCTATGAAATTATTGCCCTGGGTGGCGCCTATGGCTCAAAGGAGTAGGGCGCCAGCCCTATATGCCAGACGTGGTGGGTTCAAACCCAGTCCTGGCCAAAAAAAAAAAGAAAGAAAGAAAAAAATTATTGCCTACTTTAAGTTCATGAAGATTTAGTCCAATGTTTTTTTTTCCTCTTTTAAAAATTAAATTTAATTTAAAAAATTGACAAGGTTGGTGTAGTGGCTTAATCCTAGCACTCAGGAAGGCCCAGGCAGGCGGATTGCTTGAACTTAGAAGTTAGAGATCAGCCTGAGCAAGAGCAGGACCCTGGGAGGCTGAGGCAAGAGAATCACTTAAGCCCAAGAGTTTGAGGTTGCTGGGAGCTGTGAGGCCATGGCACCCTACTGAGGGCGACATAGTGAGACTCTGTGTTGAACAAACAAACAAACAAAACAAATTGGCATGGCCCTTTGGAAAACAGTGTGGCAATCCCTCAAAAAGTTAAACACAGGCTTACCATTTGTCCCACAATTCCATGCCTGCACATTTACCCAGGTGAAATCATGTACGCACTAAAACTTGAAAACAATTGCTCATAGCTGCATTATTCATAATAACCAAAAAAGTGGAAGCAACCCAAATGTTCGTCAACTGATAAGCAGATTAAAACCATGAGGTATTAGCCATAAAATGGAATGTTATTTGGCCATTAAAAGAATCAAAGTAACAATGTGTTCTGTGATATGGATGAACCTTGAAAACCTTACGCTAAGTGAAAGAAGCTAGACACAGAAGACCCCATACTATATAATTCAGTTTATATGAAATCTCCAGACTAAATAAGTCTATAGTGATAGAAAATAGATTTAGTGGTTGCTCAGGGCTGGGGAGGATGGGGAGACTTTAGAGTAACAGTAAAAGAGGAGGAGGCTTCCTCTTGGAGTAATGAAAATGTACTAAAATTGATTGTGGTGATAGTTGCCCAACTCTATGAATATACTAAAAACCACTGCATTATAGTAGGAAGGGAGGTGAGAAGGAAAGAAAGTACTAACATCACTGACACAAAATACAATCTCTATAAAATAGTCAAACAAGTTGTTCAAAAGAAGCACAGTTACGTTACTACTGTTACTAAGTTCAAGAGAATTTTTGTTTTGTTTTGTTTGTTTTTTTGGGGTTTTTTTGGTAGAGACAGAGTCTCACTTTATCGCCTTGGGTAGAGTGTCGTGGCATCACACTGCTCACAGCAACCTCCAGCTCTTGGGCTTAAGCGATTCTCTTGCCTCAGCCTCCTGAGTAGCTGGGACTACAGGTGCCCGCCACAGCGCCTGGCTATTTTTTTGTTTTGCAGTTCGGCCAAGGCCGAGCTTGAACCCGCCACCTTCGGTATGTGGGGCCGGCGCC
>CAUYON010029253.1:70000-110861 GCA_963573935.1 Arctocebus calabarensis | reverse complement strand
ATCACAGCTCATAGCAACCTCCAATTCCTGGGCTCAAGTGAGTCTCCTGCCTCTGCCTCCCAAGTAGCTGGGACTACAGGCGCCCACCACAACGCCTGGCCATTTTTTGGTTGCAGCCATCATTGTTGTTTGGCAGGCCCAGGCTGGATTTGAACCCGCCAGCTCAGGTGTACGTGGTTGGCGTCCCAGCCCGTTGAGCCACAGGCGCCAAGCCCTATCTAGTATTTTCTATTGAAGTGTTGAGTGATTATGCTGCTTATCATGTGCTGGCTGGTGCACTCATGTGGATACAGTGGTGAATAAATCAGATGTTACATCCTTGGTTTACAGACTTAGAAGAAAAAACAATTAACCATACACAGCAGTCAACTACAATGGGAGAAGTACAACAAGCTATGGAAACAGCAGTGTCAGGACATCTGATCAGCCTAGGAGGGTCAAAGAAGGCTTCTGGGAAGAAATGACCTCTATAATACGGCTTACAGCAGGAGTTGGCTAATTGCAGTCCATAGGCCAAATTCAATCTACCACCTGCTTTGTTACAGCTCATGAGCTAAGAATAGTTTTTATATATATATATTTTTTTTGTAGAGACAGAGTCTCACTTTATCGCTCTGGGTAGAGTGCCGTGGCATCACACTGCTCACAGCAACCTCCAGCTCTTGGGCTTAAGTGATTCTCTTGCCTCAGCCTCCCGAGTAGTGAGAGACCCAAGTCAAAATCATCTTGCTTCTGCTAGGATGCTAAAACGTTTTGTTGTTGTCCTTGTTAAAGATACAGCTCCAGATTACCTTCTAGGATTCACATCCTGCTTTCTAAATCCTGTTGCTTAAAAGGGACTGTCGTCTACTGACAGTGCATCGCAAATTTCATGGCTCTTCCATGACATTTCTGGGAAAGTAAATGAAAGGTGTAAATTAAGAAAAGCAAGTGTTTGTGGTTCCCACTTTAACCTTCTGTTATGTTAAATGGCTTTGTCGAAGAGGGCTGTCACTGTTCCTGAAAACTTGGGAAAATCCCTAGCAGGCTGTGCCATTAGTTGCCTTTCAGAGAGCATAGGATGTTTGATGTGAAAATTATACGGACACGTCTAATTGGGTGTATTTTCACCCCACCGGATATCAACTAAAGAGGTTCTACCCCAACCCCTGCTTTTTTAGCTAAATTGTTTAACCTGAATTTTGTGCTATTAGGAATAGCATTCCAGTAACTCAGCTGCCATTTTTCAACGTCTTTTGTCTAGTAGTGTGCCTGTTATGACCCAACTGTGTAAATTTGTAGACATCTGGAAAGAGCTAGCCATCACCCCGTCCTGATTTGGGGAAGGACGAGGCCTGTGGACTGTCCCTCCCATAATTTACACTGTTCTCTGTGTCCTGCAGAAGCCCAGCCAGCTGATGGAAAGAAAACAGAAGCTCTTTGGACCTCTGCTTCCTGTAAAATGGGAATAATTATTCTTATCCTGCCTGTTTCCCAGAGTCATGTATTCTTTTCCAATAAAAGGTGCTCAGAATTAAAATAAAAAGTAGTTACACGAGAGATAAGATAGTGGCGATCATGCCGATTGAAACTCTATAGTTTAAAAAAAAGTTTAATCACATACCATGCAACGTACCCTTTTAAAGAGTAACAATTCAGTGGTTTTTAGTATAATTACAGAGTTGTGCAACCATTATCAAAATTTTAGAACATTTTCATCACCCCCAAAGATACCTTGTACCTATTAGCGATTACTCTCTATGCCTCATGCCCTATGTGACAGTCAGTCCATTTTCTGTTTGTACGGATTTGCCTATTCTGGGTATTTGGTGTATATGTGGAATCGTATAACTTGTAGTCCTTCGTGACTGGCTTCTTTCCTGAACATGACACTTTCAGGGTTTGCCTGTGTCCTGGTATGCGTCCGTATTTCATTTCTTTTTATGGCTGACTAATATTCTATGACATGGATTGACTGTATTTCACCAATCCATTCATCAGTTGATGGTAAACTCCAGAATTTAAAAAATACTACTAAATTAGCTCTTTGTTTTAGTTATCAAAACTATCCCTTCCTTTTATTTAATTTTTTTTTTTAAGAAGTTTTGTATTTATGACCATGACTATGATGGAGGCAAAGATCACTGGGTCTGTGACTCTGCCTGAAAGCAAACATTGGCTGACGAGGACTTTAGAATGTGTGTTCTTCCCGAAGTCCTAAAGACGCTCAATTAATAAAACGAGTGATTGTTTCGAGTTACTCTTGCTCTCTCTGTAAATTGGCTTAGGCCTAAGACATTCTCTCCCGGGCTTCAAGAATGCCTGTGCTGGGGTGCTATCTGCCTCATCTCCGCTTTCCACTCTGGTTGGTGATCAGTTAGATGGCAGCTCCCAGATGGGGATCAGGTGATGTTGTTCCCAGCCTGGGGGGGTCGCTTCGTTTTGTGTTTGGTTTTCTTATTTGCTACTGTTTGGTTGTTGTTTTTCCCTGTTGTAAATAGTAAGAAGTCCAGGGATGTTGACATTCTGGAGATAGGAAAAATGGCTTGTCCAGCTTTGCCACACTGACTCCGACCTGCGTCATGGTCGACATGGCTGAAGGCGGTTTCTCTGCCCAGGGTAGACCCCGTGGGGTCAACTGCTTTGCAATCAGTTCTGATTGCTGCCCCCCCAGGGCTATTTGTGTTGTTAATGTCTCTTTAAGTACTTTGAGGAGAGAGTTTTTGAGGAAAACCTGAATTTTTTTTCTTCACTGGTTACATGTTAATACACCCACATGAAGATGGTTTTCGCTTCACAAAGCAGGGAATGCTTGGCACCCTAAAACTGTTTACCTCCTAATGACAACATAGACTCTTTTTTTTTAAGACAGAGTATCACTCTGTCACCCTGGGTAGAGTGTTGTAGCAGCATAGCTCACAGCATCCTCAAGTTCTTGGTCTCAAGTGATCCTCTTTCCTCAGTTTTTCTATTTTTAGTAGACCCTGGGCCTCACTCTTGGGTAGGCTGGTTTTGACTTCTGAGCTCAGGCTATTCACCCGTCTCAGTCCCCCCCAGTGCTAGGATTACGGGTGTGAGCCTCTGGCCTGGGCCAGTCCAATTATTCTTATTCTGGGCTTTGATTTTGGGCAGATGGACTCTTCCATTTATTGGTGGTAAGAAAAGGGAGCAGGACAGGAGGGGGCAATGCCTCCAATTCACGTGTGTACTGAATCTCACGCCTTTGTGTGCACACACACACATACACACCTGTGCACATACATGCACACGCACCGCGCACAATTTTGGGATTTTTTTTTCCTCCTATCAAAAGTCCTCTGTAGTCTGATTTTTGCTAATAAAGATATAAATGTCTGGAGCAGGAAATAGCCAAAGTCTTGGGTGGTACAGGAGATAATTCAGCCCAGATCCTGTACTTTTTACGCCATGATTGTAACTAACTTCTCAGGCTGAGAAATGGCAAATCCCGAATACTAAGATAATTAATTACAAAGCAGTTGGCCCAGGTTGCGTCTACCCCGAGTAAAATGGCTGGAGTGGCAATAATGTGAGTCTTGTGGGGGTGATACACTGGGGATAGTGTCATTTTCAGAACCAGAGAATGTCCCTGAATGGAGCTGCTGATGCTTTTGCCACATTTTCTTATATGTTCCCATTTTCAATGAGATGGCATCAAGACTGATCCTGCCTGTGGGAACCTATTGTTTTTAACTTTATATCCTTTCGGTGTGATTTTTTTTTTTTCCTTTCATAATTTTTTTTAATTAAAGCCGTTTCCATTGAATACCTTTTAATGCAATTATGTAGTGTTTATGGTATAATCTTAGCCAAATGGCCTATTTTTAGAAACACTTGAGAAGGTTTCAATAACATTTTCTCATAAATTAGCCCATGATGCACAGTTATGTCTAAAGAGCCTCTGGAATGTGATGTTGTTAGGAAACATATCAGCAGAAAATAGTATGTTATTATCTAACGCTAATTATTGGGTAGTAGAAATGAGAAAAGATGAGATGTAATTGGTGTTCCTGTGGCTAATAAGACGTGAATTGTGGAACCATTTCCAGGAGAAATTCCAGGGTTGTTCTAGAAGCCTGTTATTTGCATCTTAAAACATTTGATTTCTATTGATAGTGGAGAAGGATGCTGTTGAAGAAAATTGCTTCCCCCCCCCCCCCGCAGAGCAAAGCAATGTAAATTGCCTGAGTGGGGACTAGAGGACTATACTCTCTCTTGTCCTCATGACACTCTTCATCCCCTCCCCCCTTTTAGCCCTTATCTTGTTTTAACTACCTTTCAGTCTTATTTTTAGCTACTTTCTGTCCTTTTGTAGGTGATAACGTTGATTTCTGGAGAGGATTGCCTAGGAGACACCACAAGTCCCAATCAGGACATCATCTTCCTGTGGCCCCTAAGTGGTGCCCAGTGATGTTCATGGTACACACATTGGCCGGTGTGACTTCCTGACAGCTGCCTGGGAGAAGAAACTTCCCTTTTTAATAAGATTCTTGTTACAAGCACAGTGTATTGCTGACTTGATTATCTGTATTCACAAAGCTTTCTGCAGCCTTTGGTCCTAGGACTCAAGCTTCTGCTTCAAGTTCTTGCACAGCCAGACCTCGCTGGGTGTGGTGTGTGGCTTTGTATGTTACGCTTGAACACGTGTGCCAAATCCTATCCTGTCAAGCTAGTCCATGAACATGGCTTTTCACGACCTAGCTGGCAGTCTGCTTCTCTGGAGAGAATCGGAGACTCCGAATTCTATGTGGGGTAGAAAGGTTGCAGGGAGAAACTCCACTTTCCACCTGCTTGAGGTCAAGTCGAACTTCATCAGTTTCTCAGGCAACAAAATGGGAGTGATGAGCTGGGGTCAGCTAGTGTATCGATGCTCCCCCGAAGTAAGTTTGCCTTCGAAAGAGCTTCATGTAGTGACCGGCTAGGTCTGTTAGAAATTCATTCATTTTTTTTTTTTTTTTTTAATACCTTGGCTAATGTCCCAGGTCTGGATGTTAACCACTTCACCATGGTACCTCTCACCCCAGTAAAGCCTTGACCTTCATGTATAGAGCTGATTCAGTGTTGATATCATTTAAAAAGTTAAAAGCATCTTCTCTGTTCACAGTTAATCCAAATAATTCTTTTTGTTTTTATAAACGTTATCCTAATGTCTCTAAGAAATCTCTATTTTGTATACTTTTTTCCTTTTCTGTGTGTGATAACCATAATTTAAAAAGTTATATATTTTCAAGTTCTCAAAGTTTTTCTTTTTTTTTCCTTTTTTTTTGAGACAGAATCTTACTCTGTCATCCTGGGTAGAGTGCCATTAACATCACATTCCACAGCAACCTCAAACTCTTGCCTAAGCTTCCTGAGTTGCTGGGAATACAGGTGCTTGCCACTATCCTCGGTTAGTTTTTCTACTTTTACTAGAAATGGGGTCTTGTTCTTGTTCAGGCTGGTCTCAAACTCCTGCACTCAAGCAATCGACCTGCCTCGGCCTCCCACATTGCCGGAATTATAGGCATGTGTCACCACACCTGGTTTCTCAATTTTTGATAGGTGGTATTTTCCCCCTCCCTCAATAGGAAAAAAAAAAGTTAGCAAAACTTTATTTTATCCAATAAGCATGTTTTGAAATGATATTGTAAATTATAGGTCATGATGTTACTTTTCTAAGATATTTTCCTTACTCACATAGAACTTTTATTCAGTGAAAGAAATCTGTGTGTGTGTGTGTGTGTGTGTGTGTTGCCTTTTCTTTTTGGCTATAACTTACTTCAGTTAAGTGTACCCTCCCCTGATGTAATGACCACGTCCTGAAATAGAGGCAATAAACCTAGTGAGCCCCCTCCTCTGTATTCTGTCAGCCCTGGAGAATTGGAGCGTTTTGGAGGTGGACAGGGCCCCTAGAAGTCACCTGGCAGCCATGACCCTCATATGACAGCTAGTTTGGGGGGTGATGGCAGTGACATGGAGGCCCCACAGTGTCAGTGTAGAGACTGAGGAGGGGTGAGCAGTGCTTTGGAAAGGTAAGTGCAAAGGGGGCCTTTTTCTGTGCTCACTCTCTTTTGCTTTCTGTTAGAATCCTTCTCTCTTTCCAACTTGAAGTCCTCTGGGGCCAAGATAGACTTCATTTCTGTATCCCTAGGGTGCAGGGCTGGTGATCTCATTTTCTTTTTTTGAGACAGAGTTTCACTATGTCTCCCCAGGTAGAGTGCCGCGGCGTCACAGCTCACAGCAACCTCAAACTCTCCGGCTTATGCGATTCTCTTGCCTCAGCCTCCCGAGTAGCTGGGACTACAGGTGCCCACCACAACGCCCAGCTGTTTTTTGTTGCCACTGTCACTGTTGTAGGGCTGGCCCGGGCCAGTTTCGAACCTGCCAGCCTTGGTGTATGTGACTGGCACTGTAACCACTGTGCTACGGGCGCCGAGCCAATGGTGATTCCGTTTCGACTCTTGCCAACTCTGAGCAGGGCAGCTGAGTGATAAGGACTCACAGTAAGGGACAAGGGACTTGAACATTTGCTATTTCTGACTCGGGGGCATCGTTCTCCACATTTACTAATATTCTCCAGCCTCCACCTAAATGCACGCAGGCGTGCACGTGTGCACATGCACCACACCTTGTCACACAAGCTCACATTTAAAAATAATAATAATAATGAGAAAAATATAATTGCATACATTTGCCACAAGAACTGGGCTTGTCTTTAATGATAAAAATAGTAGCTTGTCTGTGGCCCTGATTATAGTTTCTTTGCCTCTGTGTTAAGCAGTTTGACAGCATATTTCAAATGTAATTAGTTTCCATCAAAGTTACCTCACCTTCAGAGGTGAGAATTATTGATAGTACTTAAAGCCAGATCAGCATGACCTGTAAAGACCTTACCTCCTTCTGCAAGGTTGTGGATATGTACATGGGATTGGTTTGTTTGGATGGTTGCTGTTGCTTATTTGTTTTTTGACGTTCTTGTTGATACACACGTGTGTATACAAGAAAAAATGATGATGAAATAAGAGTATTTTACCCTCTTACCAAAACAGTAGCATTTTTCTCGTTTCGCTTTTTTCAGCGGAAGGGCCTTTGTCAACATTCTTCCTTCAAGTGGATTTCTTATTCTGCCAAAGATGTTATGTTTCAAAAGAAAATTCTGACATTTATGCACAGAACCGTGCACTCCTGGTCTTTAAAATCTGGGCTTCAGTTTCAGCTCTTTTAGCTGTGTGGTCTTGGACAAGGCCTTTTACATCTAGACTTGAGCATTTGAGAAAAAAATGTAAAGATTAGATGAGGCGATTTCTAATATTTATTCTGCTTCGGAATTCTGGTCTCCTTTAGAGACCCACACATAATTTTTTCTGTTACTCTATGAAGGACAAAATACGTGAAAAACAACTCAAATGTGTCACAGTTGTCCAGAAAAGACACAAACCCAGTAGGATTATATGTGTGTGTGTGTATGTATGTATACACAGAAAGAGATTTTATTATATGAAATTGGCTCATACAATTATGGAATCCCATAATCTGCACAGTCAAGTCCCATTATCTGCAGCTGGCATGCCGGAGACCCAGGAGAGTCAATGGTGTGGTTCTAGTCTGGGTCCAAAGGCCTTGAAGGTCAGGAGAACTGAAGCCATAATTCCCATTTGAAGGCCAGTGGGCTCAAAACCTAGGAACAGATGATGTTTTAGTTTTAGTTTGTTTCTGTAGGCAGGTAAAAACGTCTGTCCCAGCTTGAAGGCAAGTTACTCAGGAGGAATTATCTCTTATTTGGACGAGGATCAGAGGAAACATACCTCTTGAGAGTCTCTGTCCCAGACAGGCATTGTTTCTGGAGAAAGTGAGGAGGCAGATTTTAGCTCTTATGTGTTTGTGGCCTCTACTTTCTGGGTCCCCCGTGTTCATGAAGACTGCATCTTAAAATAGTCAGTGCCTCCAGTGGCTTTGACGGATACTTTAGAGAAGAGGGGCCCATGGGGCAGTTCTAGCAGGTGTGTGGTTGCTGAAGGTCTTTATCCCCCTTTCCTAGATATTGGCTGTTAATATTCCTTCTTATTTCAAGAAGTACCAAATGCCTACTCTAATGCTTTGCCTTGTAACAATCCCTTCATGTCAGGAGCCTGAAATTTATGAGGCCTTCATTTAGTTTTTTTGGAGTATCTCCAGTTTTTCTACATTGCCACTTCATTCATTGATGGACAGTTACTGACATCAGTCTGGGCAGACTAAATTGCTGCAATCCTCTTTCCTCTCTCTCTCTCTCTTTTCCCCCAAACTCAATTGAAAATGGCCTCAGTAAAACGAATGTATTTACCTATTACTGAAAAGTCCAGGAATAGTGGGCATCAGGTGTGGCTGGGTCCAGGTGCCTGAGCACCGATGCCACTTCCCTCTAGTTCTTGGCTTCAGTGTCCTCCAAGGTGGCTTCATTATATTGGGGCTTATTCAAGTCCAGAGAGATCTCATCTTCCCTCACAAGCCTGTGACCTTGATTCTCAACCAGTGTCTATAGACAGGTATCTATGCTAAAGGGTTGCAGTGTGCTGAGTGGGCTTGGACTGAATGAACTTGTCCCCCTCTGGAGCTGGTGTAGGGTCCGCTCTGCTAAACTATGTGGCTGGAGAGCCAGTGTCTGCCTCCTCCTTAATTTGGCAATTACCAGAAACATCATGAATGGATGTTGAGCAGAAAACAGCAGATGTCTGCTTCCTGGTCTTTGTGGCCTGTGGAAGAGTTTTTTTTTTTTTTAAAGGAAGATTCAAAAGAAAGAAAGATAAAAAGAACTATAGTTCTTCTCATAGAACAAAACGACTTCATGCTTTTCAATTTCTTGTAAGACACTATATACCCTGAAAAAGTGGAAGTGTTTTATAAGACTTTATATTCTGTAAAAGGAATGGAAATGAATAATTAAGGACGTTAGAATAGAGAGAAAGGCAGGGTAGGCCCCATAAGATAAGGTAGAAGATAAGGTTAATTCTACAAGTTCAAATCTGGAGCTCCTAATGGTTGGTAGATGTGACCTACACATTGGCTCTGAAGTTCCCCGGCGTGGAAGAACATGCCGATCTATACAGAGGCGGGTGTGTGTCGCATTTCCTCCTACGGCACCAGCCCCTTGAGAGTCTCGGCCAGGAGGAAGTGGCTGTGGAAGATGACAAAGGTGATGGCAACCTTAGATGCCATTCTTTCCCAGACTCCTTCTCTGGGGGACTTGGCTTTGGGAGCCCTGTCTCTTTGCTCTCAGCATTGTGTTAGAAAACAAGCCAGCAGACACGGTTGAAAACTTTCATGTTGCTCAGCTCTTTCTGGAAACAATTGGGGGGTGTTAACCAAGTCACCTTTGATGGAAGGCAGTAAGGTGAGTCACTGCTGTGACAAGGCAGAGTGGGGTCACTTTAGTTGTAAAATTGGGCCAGTCTCTCATATGGACTCATGCATACTGAATGACTCACGCTCCTGTTTATAAATCTGCACCGTGGAGAAATGCAGGTGGAGCCTGTGCTTCCCAGACAAGACCAGAGACCTCCCGGAAGGAGAAGCAGTGTTCCTCTGCGGCTCAGGGGCCCTTCCTGGGGGCACATCTCTGGGCTGGTGGCAGTTGGTGGCTCTCTCAAAGTCTAGACACAGGGTCAGCTGCAGCCAGCCTGGCCCCAAGTAGTTCTAGTTTTGAGGATGTGGCTGCTGTTTTATAAGTTTGTCCTTTCTTTTTATCTATTTCCTATCTTTCAAAGTCTTCACTACCCACTGTGTTCATTCTGGTACTTAATCAGAACATGTTCGATGTCGTGTGTTGTGTTGTCCTCCATCTCACATTGAGAAATATGAGAAAAAAGTGTTCATGGAATTTTCCCTCATATAAAACTGCAAAAAACCAGAGTAGAGAAGGCATACATCCTTTATGTAGATTTTTAAAAGAAAATTATAATCATATTTCTTAGTTGTGAAATAGCCCTTTCTCTTGGACCACAGTTTGCTCTTTACAGCCCTGAATTCTCTACCCTTTTTATAGAGCCATAGGAAACATCGAGGCAGGCAGACGAGTCTATATAATAGCCCTGTAGAGTTGACGGAGACCAGGTCTGGGTTTCCCCTCTGCCATTTACTAACTGTGTGACCTTGGGCATGCTCTTTACCATCTCTGAGTCAGTTTCCTCCTCTGTGAAATGGGCACGACACTATCTACCTCATAGGGTGGTTGTGAGGGTTAATGGAAATGACAAGCACACTCTGTCAAGGGTCTCCTGTGAGAGTGAGTGTGGCCGCCCTTGTACTAGGGCTCCAGCTGTGTTGCAGTTGAAATCAGCAAATCCTTTTGGTGTGTGCTGTCAGTTCAAAGACTGTGCTCTGGCAGAAGAAAAGGTGCTGGTTAAGACAGATCAGCCAGGCACAGTGGCATGTGTTTGTATGCTGAGGCAGAAGGGTCATGTGAGACCTGGAGTTTGAGTCCAGTCTGGGCAACATAGTGAGATCCCATCTCTTAAAAAAAAAAAAAGGAAAAAAGCACAGATCAGATCTCTGAACAGCTTAGATGTTATATGGAACCATAGGTACTTGCATTTTTGTAGGGCAGAAATATCAATAATTTCACACGTTCCAAACTAATAGAAGATTCAGTAAGGTAAGTTGAGCGAGAAGATGTTACCTGGCCTGCTCTTGAGAGGCCCAGAAGAATGAGCACCTGTGCCCTATAGGTGACTGGGGGGGAGGGGTGAGGGAAGGCCCACGATTGGAAGGCTGCTTGGAAGGGGTTGCGTTTCAGCTGCCCCTAAAGCTAAATGGCAGGGCGGTGGAAGAGTCCCGTGTTCCTACTGGAACTCCTCATTGGGAGCTTCTGGAGAAATGTGGGTCAGGTTAGAAAGTCAGGCTGGGGGCTGTGTGCGCCTTGGTGACCGCGTCCCCCTCCCTCCCGAGCCTCACTCTGTCCCCCTTTCTTCCTGGCAGCAGAGCCCCCACCCTTGCTGCACTCAGGGACATGACTGTCAGCACTTCTATCCCCCCTCAGACTTCACTGTCAGCACTCAACTCTTCAGGGACATGAAAAGGAGCCACTCCTTACAAAAGGTTGGGGATCCCTGGTGTGTGGAGGTAGGTCTGGAGCAGAACGGTGGGATGAGAGGAGCTGGCTCTGAAATGACTCTGCCCATCCAAAGTCGGCCTCTCACTGGGGCGGGGCCCACCTGAGTGCTTGTCGGGTTGCTGTCATTTCGGGTGCCGTGATGTCTGGGCATGCTGACCACTGATAGGGAGATCATAAACATAAAATGCCAGTTTATAAGGAGTGGGTGGAGTTTGGTGCTACCTGACTCCCAGGTGCCTCGCTCCCAGCAAAGGCCACGTGATCTGGGGGAAAAAAACGATGAGCTGCATGTTACCCTGTTACATGGGGCCCCCCAGCAAGTGAGTCCTGGGACTCTTCAAAAGTCTCAGGGAAATGAAGTTACCACTCCAACTTTGCCTTGTTGTTACTAGTCATTAGAAGGTAGAGATTTTCTTTTAAAATTCAGCATTCTGAAATGTGCCCAACATTACCTATGTGAATGGCTTTTCTCGCAGATGTTGCTCTCCAAGGACAGGAAGCATTGTTAATTTCCTTTAAATAATTCACTACAACATCAATACCCCACACTGCTCAGTGCTAGGGAGTGACAGTTCTCTTCAAATTAATAGTCCTAAAGAATAAAGAACATCTAGAACGTGTTTTTTATCTTCAGAAAGGCAAAAGTCAATGCAGATAAAAAGTGTTAAAAGGAACTCTTAGATTTAAACAGCAAATGATTTAGTACTAATGTTAGCCCTTTCCAAACGAAAAGTGAATATTTATGAGCCCATCAGTAAAGCCTCTGTCTTTAAGCAACATTTATTGTGCACCTACTGGGTGCTGGGTGCTATGCTGGGGGTGCTAGAAAGCACAATTCCTCCAGGAAGGGATGGAATAGTACATCTTGCCTTTCTATGGAGAAAAAACAAGTAAGTCACCTTTAAAGGATTGTTTTGGTTTAAGAAGCAGTAGAGTCACTTAAGAGAACTGGGGACATGTAGAAGAACATAGAAGAAAATACAAACACCTATCCTCTTCTTAGCTGTTGTTCCTCTTTTAATATGCTTTATATTATTTATATAATATTTACATATTAATAGATGCTTTTCCTTCTAGTCATTTGTGTGCATACACTTCAAAAACGTTTCACAAAAGTGGTGAATCATTAAGACGATTAATCATTAAGACTAAGCATTGTCTTTCACACGGTCTTCTGCTTTTTCACTTCTCACATCAGGGATGTTTGTCTCCACTGTAATGTGTCTTAATTCTCTTTAGCAATTTCATGCCCTAAAGTTGGTGTCCTGTCTAAATCCTTGGTCTCACCTTTCCTCTTCAGCCAGATATGAGTAAAACTGAAGATACTTCTGAAGTCCTTGGAACTTTTCAGTCTCTTGGTTTCTTGCCTCTGACCACACCTGTTCTTGGCTGGTGCGTGTATGAAGATCACGCCCTTTAACTGGCCTTGGTGTGACAGTGCAGGGAGGCCCCCTCTTCTCTGCAGTAGCCAGGGCCTGGGGGAAGCGTTTTCTGCAGCAATCCTCTACTGGTTCAGCTTATAGTAAGCATAGCGTCGTTCTGACTGTGGATGATAAGACTGTATGAACATAGCCATTCCCGCACCAGGGCCTGGCAAATGGTGACTCATTAATCTTTGGTCTCGGAGGTAGGCTGTAGATAAAGGAGGGCCCCGCTCCCATTGGGAGTATGAGGAAAATGAACCAGAAAGATTGGGTTTCTTCCTTATAAGTCAGGATCCACAGGAGACGATTAGATCTCCGGCGCCAGTGACTATGAGCATTTCTCGGCCTTCTCCTCAGGACTGAGAAACATCTGGGGAAGTGTCAAATGCCACGTTTCCAGGAGTAGGCCTAAATTCATAAGTTGTGAATAGCCCAGGTACAAATACTCCACTTACAGGCTGCACCAGCTTGGGCAAGCAGTCCTGCTATTCCGTGCCTCAGTTTCCCTGTTAGCAGAAGGGGTTCATGCATTTTTTTTTTTTTTTTTTTAGACAGAGTCTCACTAAGTTGCCCTTGGTAGAGTGCCGTGGCATCACAGCTCATAGCAACCTCCAACTCTTGGGCTTAAGTGATTCTCTTGCCTCAGGCCTCCCGAGTAGCTGGGACTACAGGTGCCTGCCACAATGCCCAGCTATTTTTTGTTGTTTTTGTTGCTGTAGTGGTTTAGCTGGCCTGGGCAGGTTTGAACCCACCACCATCGGTGTATGTGGCTGGTGCTGTTAACCAAGGTGCTATGGGTTCTGAGCCAGGTTGATGCATATAAAAAGGCTGCTTGGTGAGACAGCTGTAGGGTAGGCTGGTACAAGCACACAGCTGTATTCTTGAGGAATTGCACCCTGATGGTGTGTCAGCAAGGTGGGCCAGCCATTGCTGGGGTGGCTCAGATACCCTTTCCCTGGAGGTTTCCATGGAAACGTGTATGTAACATTCCTGGTACCCACTACTGCAACAGTCTCAGTGGTGTATAGAAAACTTGATCCTTAGCATGGGTGTGATAGAAATAACTCTGCAGTGTAGTGGCAGTCGGGGGTCATTGGCAGTTAGGAGTAGAAAGTTTAAATCTTGGAACATTCTATCACCTTCGTGGGGAAGGGGCTTCACCCCTTTGTGGTACAATTTCTATATCTGTAAAAGGGCTGGGAGAGTGTGGAATACTGGGCCAGCCTGCTCCACTGGGTACCTACAGAGATCCCTTGACTTTTAACACACTCTTTCCATGGTCCAGGTACTGCTTACCTTTGAGGTATTTACCTCTATGAAGTCTTCAAAACCTGATAGCAACCCTAGGAAGGAAGTGCTGTGATTATTCCCATTTTGCAAATAAGGTAACTGAAAGGGACAGAGAGAGATAAAGCACCTTGTTTCAAATCTCAGCTAAAGCAGGGGAGCTATACAATCGCTGCTAATCAAAGACCATAGCTGTGATTCTTGGTTCAGAGCCTTCTCCACCAACCGTTTTGCACTAGATGAGAATGTGTTTGATCCTGTCCTGCACCCAGCTTTCCTAGGAAATCAGGGGTTATCCAAGTTTTTACTTTACAAGTTTCAACATTTGGGATATTGGACATTTCCACCCCTTTCCTGTTTAGTGCTCATGGTCCCTCTTCTCTGTTTCCTTATAGTTCAGCTAGTCTCCCAAGATCTGTCCTCTAGGGAATGAAGATTGGTAGACCAGTTGAGTAAATATGACTAAGAAAGTCAATACCCACCTGGGTTGGGATGAGTCACTTTCTAGTTAGCTATTCATGTGCGTTTTAAAGGTAGCCACACAGAGTCATTACATTGGGGCTATTAACAGGTTTATTAGTGACAATAATAGGGTGTGACCCATACAGAACCACATTCAGATAAGAAAGTGTTTTTTCCTGTAATTGCTTAGTCAATACCATTTTCACGGAAATACTTGCAAACAAACTTTTAAAAAGTTCTTTGTCCAAACTCTTCCCTTGTTCCTCGTTTTCCTCCTCTTCAAGGGTTCTATAAGCTTTTCCTGATCAGTGGCTGGGGAATAGCAAAGTGCTGTGCTCTGTCCTTCCTGATTTTTTTGGTTGAACTACACTTTCGCTGGTTTTTATTTCATTTTTCGAGTGTGAGTGTGTTTTTGTGTGTCCATGTCTGTGTGTCTGTGTCTCTGTGTGTGTGTGTTTTCAGGAGGGGGCACATTATAGCTGCTACTTGTTTATTAACCTCTCAACCTATAAATTTAAGAGAAAAAGAGACTTCTGCTAAATTTGCAAAGCTAGTCACATAAACAGGGAGTTAGCCATTTTGGTGAGAGGAAATGAAACTTTCCTTGGGTTTATTAGACCACATCCTATGTGGCTTATTATATGTCTGATTTCTAAAAACCATGGCATCATAGCCAGAGCTTTATTTTCGCTTGTTAGTCATTTGAAACAAATACAGATATTGCTTCATTTCCTGGGTACTTTATTTTTTAGTACATGTTATGTATGGAAAATCTGGATTTACACAACAAAATGCACCAGAGGGGAAGTATTTGCTAATTTATAAATCACTGCATTATAACTTCGGATTAGCAAGCGTTCTGCTGAACTAAAAAATTTAGATTCTTCTCCTTCCTCTCCCCACTACTCACCAATTATATAAAGAAGCAATAAAAATAATTGCCAAAGGCAAAGTTAATATTTTGACATACTTCCTTCTAGCCTTTTAAAAAATGTATTTTAAAAATTACAGGTGGACTTACATCATATACACATTTATTTTCAGTTTATTTTCTATCTCTCAATGATAAAAACACTCTCCTAACTATGCCATGAAGACTCTTTGTAAAATTATGCATGGTTGGTTATTCTAGAAGTGGGTATCTCTTAGCCATGGTCTCACTGCACACTGACTGTTCCCGAAGTTCTGCTGTTCCAGGGCAGTTGCGGCTCATGTGGCAAAGGGTGTAAGTTGGAAATAGTGAAGACAGAGTGCTTCTGGAACATTCCATAATGCCCTCGTGATGTATATGACCCAGGATCCTCCTGTGGAAGCGGACCAGCAAATTCACCCCCATCCCATGTTCACTGGATAGGATGGCAAGTTAAGACTGCCAGAATGTTTTATTTCTTCTCTTTTCGTATTCTCTATCTATAAAGCTTCTTGGTTGAAGTCCTCTAGGCTAACTGAGCTTATAAATTTGCTGATTAACTGCTCTAGTAGTATAAGTGGGCACTGCTGTGTCTGGTTAGGAATTTATTTTTTATTTTTTTGAGACAGAGTCTCACTCTGTTGCCCAGGCTAAAAGTACCATGACTTCACAGCTCACAGCAACCTCAAACTTCTGAGTTCAAGTAATCCTCTTCCCTCATCCTCCCAAGTAGCTGGGACTCTAGGCGCCTGCCACAATGCTCAGATCTCACTCTGGTCTCAAACTCCTGAGCTGAAGGGATCTACCCACTTCGGCCTTCTAGAGTGCTAGGATTACAGGTGTGAGCCACTGCGTCCAGCCAGCCTAGGAATTACCAATACCTCAGCGAGATCACATGCCTGACCCATTGGGAATGGGACTTAGTTCCAACTGCTTATCAGATGCAGAACTTGCCACCAGGGAGACAGAGCCAGAGAAGTAGGGATCATTCCTGGCTCTGTTTCCCATGTTGTTTGCTGTTCCTTGGACAGAAAAGCAATGGCCTCGTGAACATCGTTCCAGTCCACTTTGTATGCGGGGTAGGAGGCCTCTGCACAGTGTGTGGGGTCTTCCAGGGAGCTTATCCACCGGGAAGGTAGGGATATTCTTTTGCCCTGAGTCCAGGCCTCCGTGGGCCCACCCAGCACCCACCAGGACCCCAAGGCTGTGCCCCTGGCTCTTAAATGTTTCTAGTGGCTGCCTCTCCTTTCCCCATTCTGTGTAAGTCACATATTTTCTTTGCAGATACCATGTGACAAAGGTCATTAATAGAGAAGACTTGGGCTCAGTGCATGACGTGTTGTCATCCCTGCGATCCTCCCCTTTTGTAAGTCTTGGAAGGATGGACCAGTTTTGAATGGGTCCAACTGTGTCAAGGGAGAATATCAATTAGCCTTAAAACTTTTTATTCCTTATGCGGCCCCCTAAGTCAGAATACTTGGTCAGTGCTTAAGGAGAGGGATGGACGCTTCTCATCCAGGGTTTTGACATTATCTGCCTGTCAGTCTGTCCGTCTGTCTCTCTGTCTTAATACCTGTTCCTCAGAGTCTTTTCCGTTTACCAGTCCCTTTAATGATGTCAGTGAGGTTGATGTTTGGAATTTGGAAATAGGAATCATATCTCAGCGCGGACTCTTTTTTTTTTTAAGGGCAGTTTATTAAGCAAGCAAAGTGGAAGATCTTGGTTTTTTTCCCTTCCCTTATCGGGCCCGTCATATGAACTTTATTTGAAATGTATTTATTGCATCAGCTGCTGCCAAAGACGATCCCCGGAGCTACCCCATTTTTTGTTCTTTATCCCACACTTTCGGCTTTTCTCTGTCACGTCTCTCATTGCAAACCTGTTCGCAAAACCCAGTGGTTGTTTTGTTTTGCTTTGTTTTGCTTTAGTTTGGGGAGTAGGGCGGGGGGCAGCACCATACGGGGCCAGGTTCACATTTCGGCTGCCCTTTCCTGGTCAATGTCTGGCCTCTGCTGGGGCTGAAAATGAGGAAGGAGGTGGCCTTTGTGCAGCCACACCCTTTTGAACTCTGGCCAGGTCACAGTGTGCTCACAGCCAGCCTAGGCTGCCAGTGTAGCAGGGGAGAAAAGGTCTTGCCTGGCTGGGAAGGTCTAAATTAGAGGTCTGTTTGTGCTCAGAGCGAAAGTTTCTGTTTTGGAAAAGCCAGTTCCTTCCAGAGGGGAGGGTGGGATGAGGAAGGAATGGACACACCAGAGAAAGAAGAAAAAGGCAAAGGAAGTGGGAAGGAATTGGGGTGACTGAAGGTACATCCCCCACCCCCAATTTCCCATCCTCACTGGTTACTTGCCTGAGCCCCACATCACTGTCCCATGGCCTAGCAGGAACCTCTTGCTGTTTAGGCAAACAACGTTCAGGGAGATGACAGCAGATTGAGATTTAGTTGCATCTGGAGGGATCCCAGACTCTCTTGCCCACTATGCGCTTGGCCCGGCTCCTGCTTGCTGGGTTTGTGGCAGGCCGTGGTTCAGCAGGGGCCAGTGTGACAGGTGATAAGTCCACTGGTCCCTGGAGAAATGACCAAAAGCCCTCCAGTGGAGAGTAGGAGAAACTCAGAGCTATCCAGATGGTGGTCCAGTCTGTCACCACTTTGTCTCTTGGACAAGTTTCTTTCCTCTCTGGGACACTTTTACAAGAAGCCACGAGAAAGATGGGTGGAGGTGAGAGCAACAGGTGTACCCCGGAGGGATTTCTTAAGGCATCTTTCAGTGGCTTCAGAAACATGTCCTCCTTGAAGGGAAGGTGGGGCACTGCCCTGCCCATCCCCTCTGCCTGCTTGAAGGGGCACCAGTGTCTGGGCAGAGGCTCATAGCTCTTGAGAAGCAGAGATATATTTGTTTTTAAAGGGAATGGGGCATTTGTTCCTCCTGGGTCTTGTCCTGCTTGGAACAGCAAAATGTACTCAAACTAAGGTTCAGGGGTGTGGGGGCAGGGGTGTTTCCCGACTGCCATCTTGCAAGGTTGAGTCACCTGCAACTCTGTCATTTTTGTGGATTTGCACACACTACATGTACTTTCTGTACCCCTGACTTACTAAGGTCTAGAGACCAGGTTTTCTCTGAGATGTAGAATTTTTTAAAAATTGTATTTTAAAATATATCATACAATAATAATTGGTTTTTTCCTTTGGTCTACAGTTCTGTGGATTTAAACATAAATTTGTATTACCACCAGCGACACCATCAGGATACAGAACGGCTCCATCATCTTACACGGGCCCGTATGTGCTGTCTCTTTATGGTCAAGGGAAGTGTGGGGTTCAGTTTTGTTATTTTCTCCATGTCATAGGTAGCATTGGCCTGATGCATTCTATTAATTCAGAGGCTAATTTTTCATTGTTGATTATCAGAGTTTCTGCCCTGCTCTTTGTCCAACAGAAGAGATACAACCTTAGTGCTGACGTTGTTGGCTTTTTCATTATTGGCAAGGCTCAGCTGGAATTGCTGTTTTTCCTTCTGGGCTATTCTTGCCCATATACCCAGAATGCTTTGGGCTGCTCTGTGGATTTAGGAGATTTTGAGCTAATGTGGCCAAAGGAAAAAGAATAACTAGCAAGGGATACACATTGTCGCTAACCATTTAGGCAGCAGAGTGAAATGAAATTACTTTTGGAGTATTCTCCTGTGAACGATCTGTTAGTTACTCTTAGATGTTAGGACAGATTGTCACGGTTTGGGCATAGTGTTTAAAATAAAGATGGGATATTAACTGTAGATGCTATTGGCCCAGCTTAGTCCTCCCAGTCTGTCCTAACTTGTCCCATTACCTGAGTAGCCTGCACCGATCATCTCTGCATCCCCACCCGGGGTCTAGAACATGCTGGTACGTCCTGGAAGGCCAGAGCTGTCGTTTTCCCGGCTGTTGTTCGTAGCCGATGCTTTCTTAGAGCAAAGAGGAAGGCAAGGAAGGGTATGTATGTAGTGGGGGTACTATGTGCACTTGTCCTCCTCTTGGGAGGTGATGGGAGGTGACCTCTGAGGTCCTGCTCAGAGTGTCACACTCGAGTGAACAGTAGATTATGCTTCTGCCAGGCATTTTGCTGGGGAAGGTAACAGCAATCGCACACATGTAAATTCTTGTGTAATCGAATTCCTGTCTTTGTAATTACTTGGAGGCTTGCCATCTCAGGCAGTTGAGAAGTGGGTGCAGTGACCCAGTGCTGAAAGAGAAATTGGAGGGGAGGGGGCAGCGGGTAGGGTGAACTACAGGGGCAGCTCTCCTGGCTTTATCGTGTCTAAAGTCACTTACTAATAGAGAGAAAACATTATAACAGCCTTCCACAGAAGTACCCCAACTTTCCCAGCTGTGCCCCCTCGTCCCACCTCTCTGCTCTTTGGGCTGAAGGAATTCTGGGAGAGTGCGGTAGAGCCCCGAGGCTCAGCTGGGAGGAAGGACTTTTACTGATAAGAAGCTTGATTGTCTGGCAACAGGTTTCTGTAGAGGAATGTCCTCCAGGTGGGAGAAGAATGGTTCTCATTTTTAAAAACCACACACTAAACAAAGCTTCCTCAGGCATGAGTACCCAGCAAAAGAAGAAGAACAAAGCAGCCGGAAACAAGTTATATTTCAGCATCCTGATCGAACTGATAGGGGCACTTTAGAAAGCTGGTGGTGGCATTATTTTCACCAGTAGAGCAAGTGTAACTGTGGGGTCTTAATTCTCTCAAATCTGCTTCTAGAAGGCAGAATGCAAAATGATCAGCTCCCCTCTGAAAGCATTTGCCATTTGTCTGATAGACGTCGGAAACATGATGTCACTTCTACAAACACCCACTTGAGAAGGAGTGTGGGTTGGTTTTTTTTTTTTTCCTTATTTGGGTGACAGATTGCATGTTGGGGCACTGAAAGATGAAAGCGCTAAATATTTGCTTTAGAAAAACACAGCTGAAGAGTCTCTCATTCTCCCCGCTGAAAACTGATGGGCTTAGAATTCCATTAACAAAAATGACTGCAGTTAAACTTATTGCCACCCTCTGGGCACTCTTAACAAGTGGGGTAGAAAGTGAAGATTGGACGGTGGAGGATTATATCAGATTCTTTAGTTCGTGGTCTATGGAACAGGGCCCAAGCTTTTAGTTGAAATTGAAGTCCAAGTTAGCCAAAAGAAATTCCTTCCTTCTCTCCAACATTTATCTCCTCTGAGTTTCTATTAGGAAGATCTTTTCTGTGGGGTTTCCTCTCCATAAACAGAGGTTATTTGTTATCCCTTCCAGCAGATTTAATGATAAAGTCATAATTCTTGCAAGCCTTTTGGGAAGGCAATATTTTACCTTAAAAGAAGAGAGAATGTGATTTTGGTCCTCAGTTACGGTTGGTAGGAAGTCCGTTTAATGGAATGGTTGAAAGGAGAAGAGGTTATTACTCCGTGAGTTCAAACCCTGGCTTTGCCATGCTAGCTGAGTGCAATTTACTGGTTAGGCCTACGTTTTTCCATCTGTGAAACAAGAGAATTATTATACCTGCCTTCATTTATCAGGAGATTTGAATGAGTTAAAGTTTATATGGCAGGTGGTGTACATGAAAACTGGCTAACATCTGTATATTATAATTCATCTTTTTGGCTTAGGAGGAAAGAAACAGGAGCTCTATTCCTGGGGGCGGGGCATGGAAGGCTTTAATATGAGTACTGTAAAACTACTTATTATAAATATGCTAGCACCTCGGCGCCCATAGCTCAGGGGTTAGGGCGCCAGCCACATACACTGAGGCTGGCAGATTTGAAACCAGCCTAGGCCTGCTAAAAAACAATGATAACAACAAAATAGCCAGGTGTTGTGGCAGGCGCCTATGGTCCCAGCTACTTGGGGGGCTGAGGCAAGAGAATCACTTAAGCCCAAGAATTTGAGGTTGTGTGAGCTGTGATGCCCTGGCACTCTCCTGAGGGCAACGTAGTGAGACTGTCTCCATGAAAAAAAAAGGTTCGGTGCCTGTAGCTCAAGCGGCTAAGGCGCCAGCCACATACGCTTGAGCTGGTGGGTTCGAATCCAGCCTGGGCCTGCCAAACAATGACAACTACATTGAAAAATAGCTGGGCATTGTGGCGGGCGCCTGTAGTTCCAGCTACTTGGGAGACTGAGGCAAGAGAATCGCTTAAGCCCAGGAGTTGGAGGTTGCTGTGAGCTGTGATGCCATGGATGCCATGGTACTCTACCTAGGGCGACAGCTTGAGGCTCTGTCTCCAAAAAAAAAAAAAGAAAAGAAAAGAAAAGAAATAATAAATAAAAATATGCTACCCTTCAGGCACTGGGTTTTTATAAGTATTCTTGTTCACCCTTACAGCTACTCCTTGAGAAAAACGAATAGTATTTCAGTTCTCTGTATAAATAAGCTAATGGCTAACATTTACTGAGCACTTACTAGACACAGTCAGATAATTAAGTTTGCGAACTTATCCTAGAAAATGTGCTGCACATCATTGCTGAATATCACTCTGGTCCCCTTCCAAGTGCTCCCCTTGGTACCAGCACCTAGTCCACCCTTCAAAGCAATTTCAGAACTTTTTCTGGAATGGCCATCCGAGTTTTCGTTGTATGAGGTCTGACAATGAAGCTCACGAACCCATCCTAGAGGAAGTGCTTTGAAGGGTGGACTAGGCACTGGCATTGGAGGGCCACTTCCCAAGGGAGCACTTCGAAGGTGACCATAGCGATGTTCAGCAACGAGGTGTGTAGTTCTTTCTTTTTCTGCGACATTTGCGAACTTAATTGTCTAGCCCTATATTCAAGACTATACGTTAAGCAGTTTTCACCTACTAACTCATTTAATCCTCCCAATCAGTGAGGACCGTTTCTCGTATTTTAAAAGAGAAGAAAACTGTGCTCCGGGGCTTTGTTTCTTTTGTTTTTGTTTTTGAATTATTAATCTGTCCTTGGTTCTATGGACGATAATTGTTAGGCCTGGGATTTGAAAGCTAGGTCTTCACATGTTTTCCAGGCCAGGGTGCCCACCTCCCCATCCTGTGACAACCCCCTGTTCTGTAACATGTAAATGGGCCCAGCTGTTTGAGAAGCTTTGAGCAGATGCACACAGATGCTCTCCAGATACGCTGGCCCATGATAGTTGGGAAGAAAACTCTTTATTGCCGGAAGTTGTGGCTTCTGAGTCTCTCGGCAGTTGGCAGCATAGATTTTTGTTTTGTTTTGTTTTGTGTGTGTGGTTTTGTTTTTTAAATAATTAGAAACAGTTCAACAGTTGTTACCACCCACAATAAAAATTGCTTGGATCCACGGAAGTAAGAAAGAAAAAAAAAAAATTAGGCCATTCGGCAGAATGATTAAGATGGGACTTTAAAGAGGAAAGCCCATTCCAGAGCTCTGGATGTGTAAATGCTAAGAATCCCTTGTTTTTCACCCCTCACCCCCTTTGCCTTAAATTGAGAATCAAATAATGTTCATGGTGGTTGGCGATGATGAGACGGGATTACAATGCACAAGATGGCCCTGGGAGGAAAGCCACATTTTTTTGGACTTATTAATGGTATGTCTTTTGTGCAAGTGGGTGTGAGTACTGGGAGCATAAAGCCTACATTTGCACAGTGTGTGGTCCTTGTGGCTTCATTCCACTACCCATGCTGGTGGGCTGTGTGGAGAGGTGGAGGAGAAGGAGGCAGCCGTCCATACAAGGTTCCCGTTGTATGGACTGAGTCATGGAGGCCCGAGCAAGTCAGGCCTCTTCCTAGGCTGGCCTGTGTGGCTGGGGCTCTTGGTTCCTTAGGATTGTGCTGTGATTATCAAAGCCGTGGTCCCCCTTGTGTGGGAATAAAATGGGTGCCTTTGCATATATGTGATTGTTATTCCCCCCTCCTAGGAATCAGGATGGGCCAGGGTCTGAGTTCAATGCCTTTGGTCAAGTCCGATGTGCTATCCATTGACAATTCTTCCCCCTTGTTTCCTGACTGTAAGCTGTCACATGGGCAACGAGGTGCCTTCCCAATCCTTGTGGGAGCTTGAAGGACTTGGCTTTGTTAAGGGAGGGATAGCACGGTGGAGGGGCGTCTGCGTATGTGCCCCACTTAAACCACACAGCTTTTGACTTCTTTTCTGTGATGATTCCCAGGCAGCCTCCTCGTACCATCCTGACTTGTTTAAATTTATGGGTAGTTGGCAAGCTGGTTTTTGATGCTATTCTTCTCATAGCCAGAGGCCAAGATCCCTTGTGGAGCAGTGTCTGTGTTTAATAAATGTCATCTGGATCCCAGGGAGGGGCATCAAGAAGAGCAGGGAGGGGGAGAAGGCTGAGAAAGGAGGTTTTACCCCTAACTCCATCTCCCAGCCTCCCGTTTATCCCTTTCAGGGCAGTGGAGCAGTGATTTTCTTTGGTGGTGCCACCGTGTTGCGTGCCTACAGTTCTAGGACAAAAGGCACATTGTCTTAATGGTTTTGCAGATGGCCTAAAAAACATATATGGTCAGCTGGCTCTTTACCTTGATCTTAAAGATCTCAGTATTGTTGAGCTCTACGCCTGGCTCTTTACAAAGCCTGAAGTTCTGTCCATGTCTTTTGTAACACTTGGTGACACACTTATTTATTGCTCAGATGAGGACTAAAAAGATAGTCAAAGTGATGGAGTAAAGCAGGACACACCAGTAAGTCCTGCAGCCCCTAATTATTCAGATGTCAGTGTTGGCAAGAACCAGAAAATAAGGGGGAAAAGATTGTGAAAACAACTGTCACAAAGGCTGTTAACTTTGTGGGACAGGCTTACAGACGTCTCTTGACCCAGATGATGGAAAAGTCTGCAAAGTAAGTCTAGTTAACTTCCAGGGTGATGCGACAAGGCCTCCAGCCCTTGGGTCAGCTTGAGTTGATTTAGTAAAATGTCACTGAGTACTCCTGTGCCAAGCACCATTGCGGTCCTGGGGACCAGGCTGTAAGTGAGACAGATTGAATTGTTGCCTTCCAGCCAGAAGGGGGGGACTTGGGAATTCTGCTCTTCATCCACTCTGGCCTGCTCCTCTCTAAGGCATTTAGACTTCTGGGATTTAAGACTCCTTCCACAGTTGGGTTCATCATCTTGGCATTAAAGGGCTTGGTTACGAGGCTGCCGGGAAAGCTATCATAAAAGGAGAGTTTCATGGGCAAGTCCAGCTTGGAAGTTCTGGGAGTTACCTTGGCTGTGGCTCTGACTGCAGCCTGGGTGCTGGCCAGGCCCATTTCTCTGCTGCTTCACTTCTCAGTTCTGCCTGGTGACCAGCTAGTGGAGTCCCACGACATTTCTGTTCTTGCTCCTTCAGCACTAGGTCTTTGTCTTTCTGCCAATCACAGAGAACTAAGGCCCATTCCTGTCTGTTGGAAGTATCCCATCCAAGTTCCAGATAGATACAAATCTGAGCATTCCAGGCTCTTACAGTCTAGAAAGAGGAGAGAGCTTTTCAAAGCTCTGTATGCTGGAGCTGTTTAGAATAGAGAAAATAGTCCTTGAGGCCTCAGTAGTTGATACAACTATCAATTAGTATCCTGATTCATTAAGAAAAGTTTGTTGTCTCCAGGATTTAAAACAAAATAGATTTTCTAGGGAGATTAAGTGAGACTGTCCCCGGGTAAGGAGATGGTAGGCAGATAGTAATAAATTGAATGTTACCTAACAACAGGTAAATTGCAAATTGGCTGACATTGTCTCTTGGACTTGAACTTCTGGTTGGAGACAACTCAGGTGAGAGAAGTATACCTGAGTGGCCTAAATATATTAATGCGAACAAAAATTCCTTCAGCAACTAACTCCCACCAAGGTAATGTGTTCTGTGTGGTAGACAGAGTCAGTTATACAATCTTTGACTTGTGAGAGGTGGTTGACAGATGACTCTAACTTGACCACCCTTCATATCCTCTCTTTAAACCCGAGGAGACTGAGGCCTAGCAAAGTTGTGAGATTGTACAACTGTGTCACCAGGTAGCGATAGATAGATCTGAGAATCCGTAGCTCGGTTTTTCTCTTTGTACTCTGCTACCTCAGATTCAAGGAGGAGTTTAATTTGGTGAAACGTTCATGTTAAGTGCCATTAATTTCAAGCTCTTTCTGGATTAGTGTGTGAAATTCAGTGTATTCAGTATGAATTTACTTATTTTCCGGTTGAAATCTTGATTTTTCTCGGACACCTTGGGCGGTGGGATGATGGTCAGGAGTCTTGTGGTTCGTGAATGTGGATGGACTTAGAATCATCTCTGCTAAAGGTTAACTGGGAAGCAGCAGGCTAGGATTTATATGTAAAAAAATATTGGAGACTTTTTCAAGCAATGAATGTGCGTTAGCTATACGTAGAAAATCTACTCCTGCCGCTTAGACATGTATTTTGAATGACGAATGAATAACTAGTCTCTGGCAGGGAATGTCCTCCTTTGACATAACCCCCTAGCACCTTCTTTCCCAGAGGACTGATATTTATTTGGGAGTCATTTTACAGCATGGCTTTCAGTGCTTTTGTTAAAAACTTGAACACAGAAATGTGTGAAAATGATCCTTTTTGAAAACAAGTCTGGTACCAGCACTATGGGATAGAACTTGGGAAGTATGTAGGTTAAGGATCAATAGTACTTGGACTCAAAGCAACCCGGACTGAGTTGACCATGATAAGAATGGATGCAAGAGGTCACTGGTGATTTATAATTTTTGCTAAAAGTTCTGTTCTGCCCCTAGCAATCTCATGTCCTGTAACCAGGAAATAAGCCGGTGCCCTGGGTCGAGTTCAGCAAGTTTGTTTTGACTTGCACTTGGTGATGGGAGTGAAGCTCTCATTATGTAATGTTAAACTGGGCCTGGAATGTCAGCTGGGCTAGGCCTGCTGAAGCTTGAAGAGTTGGTTGGGAATGGGCTGTGTATAATGTGACTAATCCATCTTGGCTGGGGAAAGGGGTAGGTGGGTGTCTGTCTGAGGAGGGAGGTATGACTTCTGCTATTTCAAATCTTAGGGCTCTGTATGAACTCTGCAACTCCACTCTGCCCCCAAGTTAAGGCTTACCACCAACTAACACAATCAGGGACTTTTGACAGATACCTAAGCCTTGATGTAGAAATCTGTGGTCGTGACATCAAGGTATACCACTTGCAATTAGGGAAATGATGATTTGGGGTTTTAGTGTTTCTTAAAGTAAAAGTAGTCTGCAGTTCAAGGGCCCTAAGCAAGGAAAGCAGTTACACAAAGTTCCTTAATAAAAATGGCAGTGAACGCTAATAAACATAGAATGTACAGAAAGTGGTGTGCTATTTTCCTAATAAAGATTCCAAAGCATAAGTTAAGGTCTGTCTACTGACCTTCCTGGTCTTCATTTGGGGAGCCTTTGCCCCCTTAGTGCCCTCCCCCCTTTCTTCGGGGACAAAAGAATCCTGCTTTTATGCAAATGGCTCTAGTTGGAGGGGAATCGTGGGGAACCGAGTTTGCACAGCCGAGTTTGCACAGCGATGCTTGAGCACAGTGGGCTCCCACCCCCGCCAGGAAGGTCGCATGTTGGTGGGTATGGGGGAGCCCCCAGCCTCTGCCGCCTGAGGTGAAGTGGGGAATCGCTTTTGTCCCTTCTCCGATGAATGGAGGCAAAGTGTTCACTGAACCTGGAAACACCTCCCTTTGTGTCCGGAGCTCTCCTAACACAGGCCGTTAAACTTGGGGCAATCGCTCATGGTGGGGGACTGAATGGGGCCATTGTGGGGGGGAGGGGCGCACACTGAAGCCATTGTGGGGATAGAGATGCCATTGTTTCCTGAGTATTAAGGAGTAAGACTCTGGGGACCTCCAGGCTTCAGTGTGACCGACCACTGCACGGACTGCTTTTCTAGGTTGGCTTTGTCCCCGAGGAACCCCTAACCAGAAAGGTTGGGCGAGGTCAGCCTGACAGGAAGCGCGACGGAGCGCCCCCTGCAGCATGGACGGGGGATTCCCGGCGAGCACCCGAGGACCGGTCCTGTTTCCCGGGACGGGAGGCTCGGTTCCTCTTCTTGGTCCCAGCCATCACTTCTACAGGGAGGTTGCAGTATTCCTCCAGGCATCAGAATTAAACACATTCATTAAAAAATCACTTTTTCCACTTTAAGAATAACATATCCCCTCACCCCCCCACCCCACCCTATTCCCCTGCTGGTGACTTTTTCCTTTATCTTCCCTTTTGCCATATGGTCTTTCAGGGGCTCTCTGATCTTAATTATGGCATTCAGCCTTTGTTTATTTAAAAATCAGAAGGCAGATAGGCTATTGAGGGTTTATCTGTACTAATTGTGCCACCATACTTGCCAACTGTCCCATCAGCTGTAAAGGGCACCGCTACAATCCCTGCCGACATGGTGTGCACACCCCCACATAATGTGGGGTGCTGTTGATCAGAGGAAGGAGCACATCTAGTTCTAGCTTTAGAATTGCCCCATTGGCAAAACCTGTGTTCTGTCGAGTTGACTCGAAGGGGATTTAGACACAGGAATGGGGGGATAGCTGGGAGAAGGGTCAAAAAACTTGGGTTCAAACTCTGATTCTGTCACTTACTGTGTTACCTTGGGGAAGTTAATTCATTCCCTGGGAACCTTAGTTTTGCCATTGTTAACATAGAAACAGTGGTGTCAGTATGCCAGGGATGGTGTGGGATTTAAATGAGATACGTATGGAAGGCTAGCAGGTACGTTTCGCATCCGTGCAGAGGGGCATACAATTGTAAAGTCGAGCTCCCACATGGCTTCTGTAAGCAAGAGGCGTAGATGCAATGGCATTAGTTGTTTTCAAAACATAGTGTGTTTGCTGTTTTACCTCTTTGATAATTTTAATATTCTAATTAAACATTGGTTTATATCGGAATGTGTAATGTTTTATAGTTCTTTTAAAAAGTGACTCCTGCTTGAACATTAGAACAAATCATTTCATATGGAATCTAGTGTTGCTATGCTTATGCTTTGAAAACACACTTGTTGAAATCCCTAAAGAGATATGTTTAGAAAATGTTAAAAACATTAGTGTTATTTTCATTTTAAAACAAGCATGATAATTCTTGGCTTCTTCCTCTGGATTTAAAAAGCTCTTCTGTAAGAGAAATCAATTCTTATAGATCTCCCTGATGTCTGAGTAAAGGTTCATTTTTTAGAAAAATAGTGTCTTTTTAGATAATAAGGAACTTTTAGTTACTACATGAGGTTCTGATACCTTTTCATTAGATCATCACAGTCTGAACAATTGTTAAAAAATCAATATTAGGAACTGTTTTTAAAGAATTCCTAATCCCAACATTGTCTCTGAAATGTTTTGAGATTGCTGGGTGTTTTTTTAAAAGATTTTTTTCCCCTTAAACATATTCCAATAGTAGTGTTTTGATATATACATTTCTGCAACAAACATTTATTGAGCGCTTAACCAGTGCTTAATTGGTTCTGTATATTTATACTTAGGACCCAGCAATAACCATGTAGTATATACGCGTCTTTGATAAAGGAAGCTCTTGTCCTCACAAGCTTGGCTGCCCCCAAATTATAGTGAAAGATAAAGTACATTCTAATTGTTGGCTCTTGACACCTCTATCTCTATATTTTACCAAATGCATAGTTGGAAAAGCAGCTAAAAATGTCAAGAGTTCATGCCAGTAGTTTGCATTATCATAGTTTATAAAGCCTTAGAATTAAGTATGGAAGTACCAGAAGGCCCACACTATGTATTGGGTCAAAGAGAAGAAATCCACATTGCTATTAATTGGTATTCATGAGCAATCCCTGATTGCCAGTAGTGTGTCTGTCCCAACCATAGACTAATTTGGCCTAGTGTGTGGGTCAAACAGAATAGCCACCAGCTCTGAGTTTAGGGTGGCGTGGAAACAAAAAAAATGATGTCTGATTGTTAATGTCATTTTCCCCAGGTCTGTAATGTTCTCTGACCTCTGATGCAAATAGCTGTTCGTCTTCAGATGATTTGACAGCATAATTTAGCATTTGGGATTCTTTTAAAACAAAGTGGTAATTAAAAACTTGTCCTTTTCTAGCATGTAAGTAAAGCAAGCTTTTCAGTTATATTTTCCAGGGGACAGAATAGTTAAAGTGAATTGGACATTGGGCGAGGTAGTCACAGAACTGGTTTCTGTTGAGGGCAGTTAACTTTGAGTCAAGTACACCAGAAGTGCACACATTGGCTTTTTGAAGTTTTTTGATAGTTCTAATTTATCTTCCTCTCTAGATTATAAATTCCCTAAAGCAAGATATTCTCTGATTCACTGATCAGTGAACAGTGAATAGGCATAAAATAGAACAGTACCAGGCATATAAAATAGGCACTGAATCAGCATTTAGTGAATCAGTGAATGAATCTCTGGTGCACTCAAAGGAAAGATACCAGGAAGAGTCTCCTGTGTTCATGACAGCAGCAGCAATAATTCCTCCTTCTCCTCTCCTTGAATTAGTTCCTTTAAATCCTCTGAGCTTGTTTGTTTTTCTCTCTATAAAATGGGCTATTGGCATGTGAGGCTTTATTTGATGATGGAAAATAGTGGCTCCTAAACTTCCTTGAAGAGAGGTGCTAGACAAAAACAAGATGGTGTTGAAAAAATAACACCGCAGTCCAGACTGTGCTAAGATGCTTGATTGCATTTGAAACCAGTTTCACAGTCTGTTTTGGGCAGGCGATTGCAACATGCTTTCCATCTGTGCCTAATGCCATGGCACTCCCAACGCGCCGCGCTGTGGCGGGAACATTGGCAGGGCTTTCCCAGAGAGAGCCAATGGGCGTTGCTATGGTGGAGGCATGACATAATTTAATTTTACTTATTATTCGCTGGATGTGCCCATTGCATGTTAGCCTCTGGGTGTGTTTACAAGGAGCTTAGGAAAAAGGTAGAGACTGGCGTGTTAGGGTAAGGGCCCGGCATGTTCACACACACACACACACACACACGCATGCACACAAGTGTACTCCTTTCTTCCCTGACATCCAGCACCCCTTCTGGGGAAGGGGTGAAATTACCACCCAGCTAGTGACTTTCAAGGCTCAGAAAGACCTGCCTTCCTAAAATCCCCTCCCTGCAGCAGCTTGGGGCACGGACGTGTGTGCACCTTACTTCTCAAAGAACACACAAATGTTGCAAAAGGCACTGCAAGTCTCCTTGCTTCCTTAGGAGAGTTCAAATCAACTTACTGCATTTGGGTGACTCTCCCTGGCTGCATTCCTAAACTTCATGTGAAAAAAGCAAAAGTTCAAAGTCCACAAAAACATCATTTATTTGTTAGTGAAAAATGAGGAATTTCAGAATGGGATTGTGCTGTCCTGTACTGTCACCTTCCCTCTGATGTTACAGAGGCTCCTTCTCTGTCCGCAGAGGCCAGCAATAAGGTATTTTAAGCGGATGAGGCAATAATGGGAGGAGAATTTGCCATTGTCCCTGTATTCAAATCCTTCACCTTCTAAAAAGAATAAAAGGAAAGGTAGAAGACATTTTGCTCATTATGCTTTTCTGGTGGGTTTCTGTTTGTCACTGCTGTTTATAAAATGACTTCTTCCCCCCCTCTTCTAATTCATTTGCTAATTTTAACTCTTGGTTCTAGCGAGTCCCAAGATATCTGAAAAGCAGATTCCCTTCTTTTTGTCATATTGCTGCTGCAGTACTTAATTAGAGGCCCCAGGAGTGACAGGAGTCGTTTGGTTCTATATCCGAAAGCCAGCCCCAACCACTGGCCATCCAGATCCTCCTTGTCAATTCAGTGGACCCCTGGCAGCTTGCAAGTTCTTAAGTGCAGGAGTTGCACGGTAATAGTCCTGATCCAGCAAAACCCCCCGTAAGCACGTTATTTTGAAATATTGTCATTTTGGCCAGTTCAACAACTTCAAATTTAGGAAAGGAATTTGATGTCCTTATTTATAATTTTCCTCCCCAGTACTGGATTAGGTGGTCAGTGGAGATGAAGCCCAAGGCACAGAGAGCATCCTCAGTCCCGAGAACAGCGGGTTTGGGCTGGGTGCCCTGGATAGGCTGAGGGGTTCTCTCTCGGGGAAGCTCTCTGTGTGGCTGACACCTTCACCTTGAAGGCGATGCGAGATATTTCCTAGAGCAGTCCTTTCCTGAAGCCCCCACCGTTAGAAATTGTGACCCTCAGTTCTCATTAGTCTTAGCTCAACACTGCTTAGCAGTCCTAGAGAACTGCGTGGCTTTCCTTCTTACCCACCAACATTTAAAGGAATTAAATTAATTTTCCTTTGTTCCCTACTGTCCAATTTGTTCCCCATTAGAGATAAATAATAAACCCAGCCCAGGATCTCATTTCTTAAGAGAAAGGAGGAACTAAATACTCCAGCCAGGTATTTTAAGATGTTTAATCTAAAAATCAGCCTGTTAGAATCAAATGCAAAGCCAGTCACTCAGCCTCAAATTTCCCACCATGATTCTACTTTTCAAAACCCAAGAAGACCATCAGGGTGGGTACAGTTTTGACCATCAGTGGTTACAGGTCAAATGATGGTGTTGTGGTTGTTAAAACCCTAATAATGCCTTCTCGAATCCTGTGAGTTTTCAGAAGGAAATTCTGATGAACAATCCTGGAATTGCTTTGCCTGGTAACGTCTTATTTATTGACAATATCCCCAGTTGATCCCCTTTTGGTTTATATGTTTGCCCCCTGGGACCCTACTTTCTTTTTCATCTGAAATGCTTATTCATAGGCTTAGGTTGTATGGTTAGGGAAAATGACGTTTGTTATGTAGTGCTTTTCCACGGAATGGTTGGAGAGTTTTTCTTTAATACTAAATATGTAATAGCATATATGTAATAGCAATACATATGTAAGAACATAATAGTGTGAATTCTATGTAGGAATTTTCTTTATTGATACTAGTTTGTATGTTTCGGAGACTCCAATGGATGGTCTTTTGTATCCTGTTTAGCAGCCCTGACTATTTGGTGCTTAGCAGAGAATATATCTTTTGGTAACTTGGAGGCGCCCTTAGTGAAGGCAGTGGTGTGTGGTCTTGGGGAGAAGTCAGTGCATTAGCCGGGTCTGTGTTTTCTTCTAGCACGCAGTTTTGTCATTTCTAATGATGACAATCCATCAGTCCACACAGTTCAAAATGAAGATAAATTGAATTAATATATGTGAGTTAAATGACTCATTGATATAATTATGCTGTGAGGATTTCTTTAGTGTAACCTAATACATTTAGTGGTGTTAATTGTAACAGCTTTGCACGGGAGCATTTAATTTCCTAAGCAAACAGAATAATTTATTAATTCTCAAGAAGCTATTTCAAGGCCTAGACTTAGAAAGAACATGCATTCAGTGGGAGTATGGTTTGGCTTATCAAATGGGCTAAAAAAATAAAATTTTTTTCTCAATTCCAACTTTTGTTGGTAGGTAGCCTTATGTGCCCAATTGAATAGTGTATCGAAATGAAAGTAAGAAATAGGTACCATCCAGTAAATCTTAATTACATTATTGAAAATTGAAGAGCCTTGCATTATAAAGCAGTTGTAATTGCAGTTAAAACTGTATTGGCGGCAGATATGGCTGAAACGAGGAGGAGAAAACTGCCGGGGAAGAGCATTGGATGACAGAGTCGAAGGAGGGGAACGCACAGATTAAATGCAAAACTCAACTCCAGTGTTTTGTGAAATGTAGGCATGCTGTGTAAACCTATTTTTTGCTGAAAAGCATGTTTTCTCTCATGTCAGAAATGATCACAGGAATCCTTTTAATATTCATTTAAATAGTTTTTAATTGGCTTCAGAGAGTTTAAAGTTCAGCATGAAGGTGAGATCTAAGCTTACTAATTAGATCGAATGCAGTTGGACTGAAAGAGCAGACTTGATAATTAAAGAATTTCATACCAAATACGCGTTTCGAAAACATTTCACAACCTTGAGGTAAAATTGGTTTTCCTGAATTTTTCCCACTCTTCTCAAACAGAAATGTCTATTCCAGAATGATAGTACAACCTTGCGTCACTTATTAGAAAATGACAAAGCTCTCCCATTTGTTTGTCATACAGCCGGCATCCTGTGTTCAGGTTATTCTGAATTTTTCCCCCCCAACCAAGTGGAATTTTGAATTGCACAGTACGTTATGATGAACACAAGTTGTTGTGTCTTGTGTTTTTTTCCCCCCACCAAGTTGTTTGATGCTGTTGAAATGGAAGGCTGAAGTAGAAGGGGCACTTAAGCAGTGAAGGGTTTTTCTTTGTAAATAATAGATCAAGAGCACTGGATCTGTATCTAATGGAGCTGTGTGCGGCCTCCGTTTCAAGGACAGCGCGCGGTTTTAAAAACCACAACTACCGACCATCCCGTCCGCAACCTGTGGTCAGTTTGGGGAGTGTGCATGTGTGTGTCTGTGCTTACCTCCTGCCTTTCCTCAGCGTCCTCCCCCTGAAATGGCTTGCTTTAACATCATACTTAATTTCATAAACTTAAAAAAACACTCAACCAGTATACAGTATATATGTCCTTACCATTACCTGTTTTCTATCATTGTAGCATGATTCAAGGAAAATTTAGGTCCTGTTTTAATATTTAAATATTTGACTGTGGGATGCTTTATGGTCAATAGCATGTAACTGACATTAATGTTGCAGCTGGTTTGGAATACCAGAAAAATTGGATTGGTTATATTTACAAACCTAAGTTATCTTGGATAATTTGATGAAAAATTCACTTTACCATTTTCTCCCCCTTTTCTCTTCTTCTTTTGGAATTTACAGTGTGTCCTTATATTTTCTGGTTTTAACCTGTATTTGAAAATCATAGATTTAATAATCTAAGTATTGTTCGGTTATTTCATATAGTTCCTAAAATCATAATAGGGCTTTGTTCCCTCTGATTTTGAATTTGTTATTTTGTATCACTTAAAATCTAAATATTAGACCTAATTAGTATCTTCCCTTGTATTGTAACAGTGCAAACACCACCAGTATCTTAAAAAATATCCTCTCTGTCAAAAGCATAATCAAGATAACAGAGAAAATAAACATGAAATGTTAAATGTCAAGTAGGAGTCTGTGTAAATAAAATAGAAGTACAGATTAAATCTGGAGATTCATAGTATATTTCTGAAATAGTTGTTTATAAGATTTGGAGGTGGTTACTTTAAATTGAAACATTTCATTTTTTGATGCCCCTCCTTTTTTTTTTTTTTCTAAATGCATTCCACAAATTTACACATATTTTAAAAAGGGTTAAAAACCTTTTCCTTGTAAAATAGAATTCTAAGTAGAAATCTAGGTAAATAGATTTTAAGTCAAACATTTTAATACTTTTATTACATATGAAAATACATGTTGAAAGCTAATGTTCCTAACGGACTGCTTTCTTGAAAGAAAATCATTAATCTTCTCAAATGTAAGTGTAAAGTTGATCCTTTTTAGCTTTCTTCCATAAATCGTTGATTATTGGTTTTGAAGGAAAACGCAGTAGGAGTGTGTTTTGAATTTTAACTTTGAAATCATAGCTGTACAACACGTTTGTTGCAGTCAAATCACAAGCAGAGAGAACCCATTTGAAATCATTTTTAAAGCGTTCCTGTCAGGGCGTTATTTAATGGAAATGATAAGTTTCAGGTTTTAGGTTTTCGAAAGTTGAGATTGGCTATACTTCACATCGACAATTTCGCTGCTTTGAAAGAACAGCTTTGCTTGTCTTCAGGGGGAAACAAATAACTTAGGGGACATCAGTTCATTCTTTTACAGTCTTTCATCCCTAAGTATAACAAATTGTTTCTTTTATTAATGTGGTACTTGCACTATGGAAGCAGTTCTTAGGGGAAAATAATCAGGAAGATATGATTTGCTTCTCAGATGCTGCAACCTGAAATACACGACTGCGTTCCTTGAAGGGATTCTCTCTCTCCTCCCAACAAATATAGCTAACATAATAGAAATTACAGAAATGGATACAATGAGATTTCTTTCCCTTCTCTCACAGCATGTTTTGGTTGGCTAGGAGAAGGCAAGCTATTGGAATATGATTATCCTTATTTAAGGAAAAAAAAATGATATAATTTGTCATCTTACCAGTTCTCGGCATTCTTTGTGGTGCGCGTTTAGTCAATGCCGGGAAAACGGTGCTCTGACAGCTAATAGATATCTCTGCCCTCAATTGTTCAGACATTTTTGTCTTTTGTGACATTGAAGAAAAGACAAGGAAGGGAATGGAAGCAACTCAAAAATGTCAAAAGATCAAAAAATCAATGGGCCGCAGGAATGCGATCTGTTTACCAGGGTGTAGCTGCTCTTTCTGTTGGCCACAAGTCCGAGGAGGTGTCTGGGGCAGGCACGGAAGCCGTCTCCTCCCTGGGAGACGGGATAGAGCACACGGCGCGGGCACATTACCTTGCTCGCCCCACAGTCCCCTCCCCCCAGAAATAAATAATAAAATAAATAAAAAGCTTTTCTCTTAAGACTGCAAAATCCAAGTTTTTTTTTTTTTTTTGTGCTGTGTCTTTCCTACGTCCATTTCCAGGCATTGCCAGACCTCTGGGCTTAGCCCAGCAGATAGGTTACAGGATTGACTGGTGGCATTTTAATTTTCTGGTCAGGGGAGAACACTTGACATTTTTATTATTTATTTATTTGATATCGTAGGGAAAAAATCAATAAGAATGAAATGGGTGATAATTAGGGGAGGACACGTCGGGTGGGTGAATAATTGTTTTGTCCCGGGGTTGGGTCTATTTAGACAAGGCTGATGTGTGTCTTGGGGTAGTCGTGAGAAGAAGTTGAGATTTTATTTGGAAACTCGTCCCTTGGAGAGGAGATAATAGGGTATGCGGATAGGAAGAAGTTTTTAATTTTATAGGGAGAGGTGGTATTGGTGGCTTTCCATAAAAATCTTTGAATTTTGAAGTATAGATCTTAGTTGCTTTTTTCTTTTTCCTTTTAAAAACTTTTCAACCAACTGGTCGTTTGGGGTGAGTGAGGGGGCGTGTGTGTCTGTGTGTTGTTCAGCTGTTCATTTGTTCACCTACACATTTGCCTCGAGTACAGTGACAGCCCAGGAAAACGGACGGACCCTCCCAAGCGAGGCTGCAGTCTGTTGGGGAAGTTTTTTCCCCCAAGCCTTGTAGTTGCTGTTTGATAGTAAGTGTGGTCCAGGCTGCATATTTTATAAACTTTCTATTAAAGTTGTGGCGTGTTATCATAAAACTCAATTGCCCTACTTTGTATTATGCTCTGGGATGGAGAGATAGACATAGGATTAAAAAAACAATTTCTAGGCATTTCTAGATGATAAATTTAATTTTCTTTGCTATTTGGAGGTCTTCTTTGAAAATGCAATTGTAATGAACGCATTCAGAACTGGAGAATAGATTTACCCTTGGCTTCAAATAGTCGACGTTATCAGGCGCTGTCATTCGTTCCTTCCTATTTTCGGGCTGCTAATTGATGTTTTTGATGTCAGCAAGAAAATTGAAGAAAATGTCATGTGTGAACCAGTGCGGAAGTTAATAAGATTGACTTCGTTGACAGAATTTACAATGAGAGCAGAGACCGCATAATGGGACCGCTGCGAATTCGTGTGCTCTCTTTGGAGTCAAAATTGACACCTCACACTAGGCCAGTGGTCGATAGGAGAGATGGAACATTTGGGAAAGTTCCTAATCTCATTTTTCCCCTCTTACCTTTTGGTCTCCGATGGTTATTTAGTTTCACCGGCAGCTGTTTATCCACGGGGCTATTGCTGCGGGCCACGCCAGGCCCTTAGTTCAGACTCCTGGTGCCACCAACAATGCTTATTTTTTATGCTGTTTTGAGTCTGAAAGCAAAAGAGTCTTAAAAAGGTTAGATTAAGATGTGTCTTAAGGAAAGATATACTAATATCGGTCAGGGTCATTGTAGAAGCTTGGGTTATGTGCAATAAAGCCGAAACGCAAATCCCTCCCTGAATAAAGAAACCATGTTGGCACTAAGATCAGTCCTTGAGCATAACAGAAGGTTATAACTTGCAAGCAAAAAATAATAAAGTTCTTGGCCACATGTCCCCACCCCTAAAAGAAACATTTTAGCTATGGTGCCCCTTAAAGTTTTTTTTTTTCCCCTGTTCAGTTATCGAAGGTTTCAATATAATAGTTTAATTTTCCAGTTATGTGGCAAAGTTTATTGGATTTGTGTGTATAATTATGGATTGGATTAGTTGAGTTTGGTTCAGTGCATCTGATTATCTTCTGGCCTTTAGGGAAATGCGCTAAAACCCTAATATGTCCAGTACCCCCAAGCGGTCTCTTTTTGAAGGCGCCGCACAAAATGTGGTCTCTACCAGCGCTTGGCCTCCAAGGATCTTCAGCGAGAGACATTATTCTTGGAATATCCAATTAATTCCAGGGGCAGTGATCAGTTAGCGCTTCTTCTTCCTTTCTCGCCATTTGAAATGCTAACACAATGAATATTTTCTCATTGGTCTGCGTCCCTCGGCTAAGCTGTTGCCGCGGGCTGAGAATTTCATCGACTGATGAGACCAGAGGCTCCGCCAATAAAAGGTTACAGTACGTGATTTGCATGCCAAGTGGGGTTTGGTTTCATGAACTTAAAAGTTCTTTAACTTTTATTTGACTTTTTTCCTTTTGTTCAAAGTAGATTGAGGGGTAGTGTATTTGTGAGTGTTTAAAGTAGGAAAATTACCAGGGACCGTAGGTCACAAGGATATTTTGGACCAACCTCACAGAGATGGAGAAGATGGCCTTTGTGTCAGCAGCTTTTTATGGAGAACAACCTCCTCAACTCTCTAAGATCAGGTGAATTGGAAGCAGTTTTTGATATGCTGCGATTTAGTGTTGAGTCCCCCTAGCATCCTTCAGTAGCTTGACATTTTAGGGAATGGTGCTCGTGCAGTATCTTATAGTACTAATAATCAGATACAGCATCATTTGAAATGATTAGGGAGCCACTGAGTTGGGTATTTGGAGGAGGAAGGAAGCTCTTTTTCTTTGGAGTGGTTGGTAATCAGAGTCTTGGGTACCTAGAAAATAATAACTTATAGAAGGCTATTCAGAAGCAGAACATCTTGTTTTCTAGGGTACCTCGGGGGTCGTTAGGAAATGCTGAGTTGCATCAAGCACAAGCAAATTTACAGCAAGAACACGATTAGTGCCACTTTCACCAGTGGATCCCGGTGGCAGAGTAGGTGATGTGGAGTAGATTAGAGCCTGTGAACCCCAGTTTCTGATCTGTTTCACAACTAGACAAAACCCCAGGAAGTAGGAGGCCAGGAGCAGTTACATGTACAGTGGATTGGCTTAAATGCTTGGCTCAGAGAAATAACATCTGATGGTGTCACCCATATCTCTTTTGCCTTCTAGAATCTTCCAAACTTGGATTTTATTAAGCCAGGATGCTTCTTGTTGATGTAAAACCCTGATAGATGTCCTCTGATCTAACTACTGATTGACTTTTAGTGGGGGAGCAGTATGATAAAATGAAGGTACCTCAATCCCTTCTCAGAACAGGGGGAAAGGGATTGAGGGAACAGGAGAGTCAGTCTTCAGACCACTGAAATCTTAGAGGAAGGGTAATAGGATTGGAGGCTTGACATATTTCAACTGAATGAAAAATCATGATACCTTTACCAAAATTGTTAGCAAAAGGGAACTGGCAGGGCTAGGAGTGGAGAGCCTTGCTCTTCTTCTCCCTCTCCCGCCCTCTTCCTTCCTTCCTGTCCTAGCTGTCTGTGAGGAGCAAAGCAGGTGGCTCCCTGTGGCTGACTTTTCATGACAACATGCCATTAGAAATTGCCGTCCTGTTGATCAATCCTCTCGACATGACAGATTTGCCGCAAGGCCTGGCTCTTTGAGCGCCAGCACTGTGGCTTTTCCCTCCTTTTTTCCTGCACTAATTGGTGAAAGTTTTTTTACTGTGCTAGTGGCAGAGGAAATTCTTTTGAACATTGTCACAATCAAGTGTTGACTTCTTTAGAATTGCAAGTAGGTTAAGTGAGTATCAACATTGGGGAGGGTGGGAGGAGGGAAAACGCCAACACAAAGTTACTACTACCTAAATTTTATGATGAGAGTAGCATTGGGAAACAAAGTAATTGGATTTACCCCTCCTTCCCCCAACATATGTATGGGGAAATACACACACACACATATGTATGAAGGCAAGTGTTAAAATTGGGGTCCTTTTAAACTTCCTTTATGTTTTATCATAGGGTGGGGGACAGTCCTGACATTTGGAATGGGGAAAACACAATGCCACATTGATTGAGGAAAATACATCCATTAGTTTCTTCCTATAATAACACACATTCAGAATGATGATAAAACAATCATTACATAACATATTATAAATCAAAGGGATACACAAAGCTTCTATTAGTCAAGCACATTTTACTCTGAACTACTGACATTCTTCTGTCCAAAATCAACATGCAAAGAATAACCTCTTGGCAAAGGATTTGTTCTCGGATATTGATTCTTCGCAGGAAGTATCAAGATGCAATTCTGCTTAAATTTTGCTATTACAGTTATACGTAAGATTATTTTTTTACCTAAAAGATAACACCCTTTTATATTGTTTAAATCCAAACTTCTCAAGGACACTTATAGTTACTATGTCTTTTATTTCTATTTAGAGAGAATTTAAAACCTACTTCTAGTATCTGTGATTCAGAATATTTGCTGAAAGAATTTGTAAAATTAATCTTTGCTCAAACACATATTCTTTGATGATTAAAAGAATGTTAGATTAAAAGTTTTGTTTAGCCAGATTGTGAGAAAATATGTGGCTTTAAAATTTTTATATTGTAGAATCTGTAAAGCATATTCTGATTCTTTTCTGTATACCATCTCTGATAATTTCAACTTGAAAAACAGTAATGGAGGATATAAAATCTTACCAGTTGGCTGCAGGTTTGTGACTGTCAAGAAGAAATCTTATGCAGAAATAAAGGTTTTTGTACTGACCTGTGATCTAAACATAGAAACTGTATGTAGGAGTCTCCTTCTATATTTAACGGTAGATATTGACTGGTAAATGAGAATCATTTTAGTGGCATTTCTATTGAACTATTTTAGTTTTAGGTGCAAAATGGAAATAAGTGTTGCCCAGAATTACCTGGGCCCGATATCTCTCCTTGGCCACTAAAATTGCTCTAGTTGTTACATTATAGGGGAGAGATGCGCAGAAACTCCTATTGAAAGAAGCATCAATTCATATAATTAATTTTGCCATTGTAAAAATCATTTGTAAAATTTGCATTATTAACATTATCAAGTCACTAGTTGGTAAGACATCAGACATGACGAGAGTGAAGGGCAGCTTAGGGAGAACTGGGCTTTAAACCCTCAGTAGATCGGAGTTAGGATCAAAGGCGCTTGCTTTATGTGGCTGTGCTAGACTTTGAAGTCATGACTGCACCTACAGCACTCATTTCATCAAGTTCACTGGTGTCTTAATAGCAGATCAATAAGTTTCAAAGTCGGAGAGTTAATTTGATACTAGTGCTGATGCGGTCGTGCTGGGGAAGACAGCGAGAGAGGCAGACAAGGCTGCCTATTAACAACTCCGGTTCAGAGCACACAGAGATGCAGATTAAGGATATATCCATGGCCCTGAAAAGACAGGCTCTGGCCAGAAATAGGGAAGCTGTGGATTGATAGAGCAAGGGATCCTTAATTTAGACGTCTCAGGTTATTTGGAAGCTAGTCTGTGCTGAAAAAATCTTTAGTTGGATACACACGTATGTGTTGGCGCGCCTCTGAGTTGAGATGTTTAGTTGAGAAGAACAGGTGATGGGA
>CAUYON010029253.1:0-65000 GCA_963573935.1 Arctocebus calabarensis | reverse complement strand
AAATCTTTGCCACTGGTCTTGCTGCCAGCAACACAGGTCCAAGATGCCATGTGGCAGCAGGGGTGTCTTCTTACCTGCATGCAAATGGGGAGTTGTATATTTGCTTTGAAAAAGGGTGATATGATTTCACACTTGGGGTGGGAAAAGACCAGAAAGGCGTTCTGGATGAGTTTTGTCCTCTGCAACTTTTTCTGTCTTTAATCCCTCCTTGAGTAGCCACCCTCCCACAGTCCCCTCCTTCGTGTAAAAGAGGACGTTTTCAGGCCTGTGATGTCTGAGTGTCTCCACTCAAATTAAGTTAAACCCACACAAATGTACTCAGCCCTGGACCCTATAAGAGCCCCAGGAAAAGTAAGTCGGGTTTGTGGAATTTAGTGATAATCTTTACATCCCCTTGCATTTTCTCTGCTCTTTCTCTCTCTCTTTCTTTAACCCCTTCCCATTTCCCCTTCTCACCTTCTTTCTTCTTTCTGGGGGAAAGCTCACAAAACTCAATGGTCAAAAAAAGCAAGTTAGCATCCTGACTATTGCAATGCCGGTGAGCTCAGGACTCTTGCTCTCTTCTGCTCGCACAGAGGTCAGCTGAAAATCTTTCAGGCAAAGTCTGTTGCTCGGGAAGGAAGAGAGAGTGTGTGTGCATGGCAGGGAAGGCCCTGCAAAGTGTCACTTCCGTGTCACTGTGACAAGGAAGTATCCTTTCCTCCTCCCGCCCCTCTCCCATCGCAGCCCTCTCCCTAAGAAATTTGTTTTGAGGGATTTGACAATCTTGCAGATAAAGTGCCTGCCTCCTGCATCTGGTTGATCATTTTCCCTCCATGGCTGACTGTAATTTCTTTGCTTCTCTTAGCGGCAGCTCTGTCCCGGCTGCCCAAGGTAACGGGAGAGGGAGGGGGACTTTGCTTCGGTGCCCTGCCCTGAGCTGGCTGGGGAAAATGGGCCTCCCCCCTTCCTTCACGGATTCTGTAGTGGGAAAGATTAGAAACTAGAAGGAGTTTTTTAATTTAAAAAAAAAATTAAATATTACCACCAGCTGGCTAGAGTATTAGCGGTTTTTTAAAATTTTTATTTAAAAAAAATTTTTTAAGGGACGTGTGTACAGGGGGAAGAGTCATCGAAATAATTCTAGGCAAGATGAATGATAACTTTGAGCATTTGGAGTCTACCAGGCCACAAATCTGGAGCCATGTCTATCTTTTAAGATGCTTTTTTTTAGCTCTTTAAGTGGAAGGTTTAAAGAGAGGGGAAGCTGGGGAGGAAAAAGAAAAGTGAGAAAAGCAGAAAGGGAGGAGGAAAAAAAAGCTGGCCCAGTCCCATCTTGAAGGTACAGAGAAAGTTTTTTCAGAGGTGGAGAGGAGAGCCGAAGCGGTTATGTACCCTAGGGATACAGTTTTAGTGGGAATGGAAGGGTTGAGTGCTAAGGGAGGCGCAGTGGCCTCCGGGGTCTCTCTCTTCCAGCAGTTGGGCGGTTGGCACCTCAATTTGAATTGCTGGGTGAGTAGTGGGGTGTGTGGTGTGTGAGCGCACGTGCGTGTGTGTGTGTGTGTGTGTGTGTATATGTGTGCGTGCATGCGTGTGTGTTCACGTCCATGTCTGTGTTTATGGTCTTGACCATAAAACCTGTGATTTTTTTTTTTTAATTTAGATCATGGGGAAGAAAAAAATAAAGCAAGAATAAATGGTCTTCAAGCTGTGTCCCTTCTCTAAGTACTTTTCATAGTCGTTTGGGGGAGGGGGAAGGAGTGGGAAAGGGTTAAAAAAGAAAGGTGAGGGGGAGAGAAAGTCTGAGTTGCATCACAGCGCTCACAGTTCTATGGCAAGGCAGACCCCGGCCCCCAAGGACGGGTGAGCTGGAACCTGAGGAAGGGGTGGTGTGGTTTAAGATTTCTTCTAACAAATAATTTTTTTTCTTCACCCACCAGGGTGGGCTCCATGAGAAGAGAGAGAAAGAAAAATGACAGTGCCTCATAGAAGAGCGTACTTTCAAAGCCCGAAACAGTTCTGAGCAGTGAGGCTTTTACAGCAGCAGTAGCAGGGCTTGTGTCAACTGTGTATTTTGGTTTCATATTTAATGCTAACTTTCTGTTGCTCTGTCTTTAGTTGTATTTATTTTCGATCTCCAGATTCAGATGTCGGCCGTCTAGGGCTATGTAGTCTTCCTTGTGAGGTGTGTATTTTCTGAACTTAATACAAAATGTGTTTGGGAAACCTGAGCAGGAGACTAATGGCAGCTCATTGTGCTGTTAATGATGAGGAAGAAGGCCCTTTTGCAACGTGAATTTGGGGTTTCAGATACATTACGTATGTTCAACTTTGGGGGTCACATCTTTTGCCACAAGCTGTAAGAGCATTTCTATTGAATGTGGAGGCAGATTTGTAATTATCTTTATTACTGCTTTTTATCATTTGTATTGGTGTTGCATGACCAAACAGGAACCTTGGCAGGGGGTCAGTTAGCTCTTTGATCCAGTTTTGGGGGGAGAGGGAATGAAATGTGCCATAGGCCGTAAGTCTTCCTGTGCTTTCAGAATCAGGAATTGAATCCTGTATGTTGTATTACAACACAAAGTCATAGCTAGCTCTCAGGTCGAGCGTAGAAGAGCGATAGGTGTAAGTCTCTGTTGTTCTTTACAGTTGTGTGCAACTATCTAGTTCAATCTCGGATCGTGTTAACTGTCGAGAATCGTGGGGAACAGAGTGCAGGCTGGTGCTGCAAATTGTGTACTTTGTGTTGCCGCAAACTTCACACCCGGTAGGGTCTCCCATTTTGAGGTATCTTAAAGGTTTCAGACCCTTATTTACTCAAATTACTCGGGTTACTTATTTGTCGTTCCTTTGGAGAGGATAAACCTGTGTCCTTGATTTCTTATGTGAAGGGACTTGGTTTGAAAGGGTAAATTTCCAACTCCAATGCTATATATATTATGATCTTTGTATTATCACAACAGGCTGCTGCATCAGCATTTTCTGGAAGCAACAGAGCCTGCAACCGTGTATTCTTGGGGAAACCTCCCTTTTGTGGTTTGGGGTTGGTGGGAGCCTGGCTAAACTATGTAATGGGATTCTTCTGCAATATTTTGGAATGTGATGAAATCCTGACATGCCCTCCAGATTACATACTTCTGCACACATTTGAGGATTTTTCTAAAAATTGAACTTTGCCTGGGTCATTCCCTTGCGACCTTGAACTTCTAGCACATCAGTTCAGGATCAGAGGGAGCAGCAAGCCTGCTTGCCCTCCTCACCCCACGGTAACTCTGTGTCCTCTGCATGTGTATCATTTAAGAGGCTGTCTGTAGTTGCCTGTTAAAGGATGCCCATGTTTGGATGCTGACAGGGCAAGACTGAGCTGGACAGTACAGTTTGTTGCCTCTGTGTTTGCCTTCCAGTCTGTCTTTTCTGAATTCTTGCTGAATTCCTGCGTTTAGATGTTTGTGTTGTTGAGCTGCATGAATGAAAATGTTCCTTCTTCCTCTCATTTACCTGCTTTTTTCTAGGGAGAAAATTTACCTGATCTCTGAAGGAAACACCTGTCTCTTGAGCTTTTATCAGACTGCATGGAGTAGGCATGATTTTTAAATACAGACTAAGATTCGAAAGTTACCCACAGGTGTATAGGAAGACAAAGACATTTTTATGCAGCTGTTCTTTGTAAATAAATTAGGAAGATGGTATACGATTTTGTTCACTTCTTTCTTTAGCTTCCCCGGATGTCATCACTATTATGCACTTAAAATTTATTCTAAATCAAAATAGGTGACTTCCTTTCCATTATATTTAGGAAGTCCTAGATGTGGGGTTGTTGTGTTTCGAGCAGGGTAGGGGATGGCCTGGAAATCATTATGATTTTTTTAAAAATTGTTTTGCATTTGAGCTTTTTGCATTGCATTTGGAATAGGTTAGATTTATTCCTGGCTCTGTTTTCAAGATCTTCTTTCTTAGGAACAGCTGTACCCTCTTACCCAATTCCCAAACATTCCCTACAAACTCAGATACTGAATAAGATTGATTATGCTAACGCTAATCATTTAATACCCAAGCAGTAGGGAAATATTTGGCGGGCTGGTGGGGGTTACAGATTTCCTGGAAAATTACTTAAGGGTGAGGGGACTAGTTCTTCATCTCTGAGACCTGGTGAGGGATTAGGACAGAGGACCCCGTTGTGCCTGTCACACCCCCTTGCTGACCTCCAGGTTGAGAATTTTTTGAGGCCATTGAATGTTGTTGGAGGGAAGCAGGCAGGACGAAAACCCTGGAAACTCTTCGGTCAGGGGCAAGCCTGGACGGGGTGGGCTTAGACTTAAGCTTGCAAGTGTTTTAAAGGTTAGCTGGGGGAGGCACAATGGGATGTTTTCTTTTTATTGGAAAATAAATGAGAATGAGTGGAAATAAATTATGTTTAATGAACTTACTGGAAGTAATTGTTTGAGAGCCTGTGGAAGCACAGCTCTGCTGGGCCGGGCCGGCTGCAGAGTTCACACAGCCAAGCAGCTGGAGCACGTCTTTATTTTCCAGGTTTGAATGGTCCCCACCCCAACACCTCCAGCCCCACTCCCAGCCCTTCCATTCTCCTTTGGGGGGGATTAAGAAAACGTCCTTAAGAAGAGTTGCACTTGGCCCTTCCAGACCCTCAGTGCTTGGCAGTCTGTTTGGTGTGTTACCAGCTGGGTGGTTACATTACAGAAGGGGCCAAAAATAAAAAAATTTAAAAGGCCAGCAAACTTAGGATGGTTCGAGTTAGTTCCATGTACATGCATGTGTGTGTGAGAATTGGGATGAAAACCGACTGTACATTTATCCTCTCCCTGCCTGCCCTGTTCACTCATTTCCCAGTAAGGATTTTAATGCCTGTGTGAACCCATGAGAAACTATGAGTCGGCAGAATTTTGCAGACAGCAGGGAGAATCTCTCTCTGCCTCTTCTTGCTGTCTGAATGGATTTGATTCCAGGGAGGGAGAGAGAAGGTGGGTGGGTGGGGGGGAGAAAGTCTGCCATTGACCATTTACAAAACAAATAAGCAGTGCCCTTTGTGTGAGGCTCTCCAGGGCTGGAGAGGCTGGAACCTTGCAGCCTGGTGGGACTTTGCAGCTTGGTGGGTAGGTTCACTGCAGCCTGGCCGCATGGCACAGGCTGTGTGCTGCAGCTCCGAAGTGGACGTTTCTTGTCTGCATCTCACAAGCAGATCTTTCTTTTTCTCTTACCACCGTGTTTCTCCAAGTAAAACCCAAACCCTATGAAACGTTCTCTCTTTTATTTATTATTTCCAACAGGCAGTGTTGTAGCTATCAATAGAAGTCTTGTCTAGGGAAACAATGCACCATTAGCTGGGAGCAAGGCCTTAGACAAGAAGGAGCAACATTCAGCTGGGAAAGAGCTCTGGCCACTGCGTTGGATGGGTCCTGGCTGGCCAAAAGGAGTGAGGGCCAGGGTGAAATCCTCTGAAGAAACCATCTGGGGCCATGGGGGAAGTCACATCTGCTACTTTCACCCTCTGTTTTTGAGAGAAGCGCACAAGATACAAAAGCAAGAGGTGGCCAGCAAAGGTGGCAGGGGGCTGTGCACGCAGGCCTGTGCATGTGTTCTGGCCTCTCCTCTGTGGTCATTGCAGTAGCAGAAGTGCCTGTGAATTGTTGGGGTCGTAGGTTGGTGGGTGTAGGAGGGTTCCCTTGGCTGACCATCCACCATCCTCTGGTTTATAGCCCGGGGGGGGGGGGGAGAAGGAGGAGGGGGAGAAGAACCAGGAGTAGTTGAGTTGCTGAGGGCTGGTTGATGGATAAGAAACAGCCCCTCCTTCATTTCATCCCCACCCCCTTCTCTGCCCCAACTCTCCATGGCTTCAGTGACGTGAAACACCCATTAATGTTTTACTAGTCACCATTGGCCTCGCTGCAGCCATAGTAAAACGGCATCTGGAAAAATGCATGGAGATGAACTATAAACCCGTTTTTTATGTAAACCTGAGGTGAACAGTTGTCCCTTCTTGGTGCCAGTTTCAACCCCTGGGAAGACTGGTAGGTTAAAAACACTGAGGACGTCCCTGCCCGCCCTGAGGAGGAGAAAAGGCTGACAAGTATTCCTCCGTGCTGCTTTTGTCTTACTGCGCTGGGCTCCTGAAGGGGCTTTCTGGCCCCATTTTCCTTCTGCAAGAAGGGAGAACGTTAGGGGCACATTGCCGAGGAGGGCCGTGGAGAGACCAGAGCTAGCAGTGGCCTTGTGTGTTTGCAGGGCCTGTGGGTTAATAGGCTGCAGAGGTGAAAGGCAAGCTTCCGTTCCCATCAGGTTGCAACCATAACTGCATCCCTGTATGGAAGCCGGTGGGCTCCGGGCCAGGGGATCCAGCAGAGGGTTCCAGAAGCTCCTTGATCACTCTTTCCCTTGCCAAGTTCTAAATTCTGTGCAGCGTTCAGAAGGGTGGGCGTATGCCATGAGGATGGCATGGCCAAATTGCAGAACAGGGTGCTGAGGGGTTCTTGAAAGGTCAAAGGTCAACCTCAGGGGCACCTCCCTCCTCACCTCCCCCCACTATAGTTTGTTGAATGGGATGAGATGGATGAATACCTAGGATGGAAAGGCTTTGTGTGCTCTGAGGGCTGTTAAAAGGACCTTTTCTTTATAATTTAACTATTGAATGCTCAAAATCCCAATAGAGCCTGAGGAACAGAAGGAGGGGGGAGTTTTGCTTTGGGAAATGGTAGATTCTCCAGGTAGAAAGAATAAAGCCCTGAAAGATTTAAAGTCAGGGACTCAAGGAGGAGGGCGCTGGTCCCATATGCCAGGGTGGCTGGTTCAAGCCTGGTCCTGGCCAAAATGGGGGGGCGGGGGAGATTTAAACTCAAATGAGGAGATTTTGGTTCCTTTTAAATATTGTTTTCCTTGTTTAATGGGTTTGGTGTTTTAGCTGACCTTTTTGTAGTTTTTTTTTTTTTTAATGAAAAAAAACTGGCCACATACAGTGTTTTAATCATCAGAACCCTGCTGGGTCCTGATTCTGCTTGCTTGTATTTGAGACGCAGAAACATCCTGTTAAATGTCTTCAGCCCTCCACACCTCCACCCCAATCCCACCCTCATAAGCAGCCAAATGCTGTTAAAAAAAAAAAAAATCCTGCTGAAAATACTCAGTGCTCTATGGCAAAGCTGTGCCCCACTAAGTCAGGGAATCCTGACTTTCTCCGACATTTGGGTCTTGGGGCAAACTGGTCTCGGTTGCAGAAATTGGTAATAGGAGTTTGAGGACCGATTTCCACTGAGCATCTGTATCTACTCGGGAAAGATGGTCAGCCCAGGCCAGTCTCATGGGCACATCTCACTGCATCACCATGGCAGGTCACCCCATCTCAATGGTGGGAGTCTCTGCAGAGCAAGCCTGGGATTGCGGGGTGAGCCAGGTGAGGCCCAAGGCGGGTGGCTCGGGAAACATTGCTGCACCTACCACACACAGCTAATGGCAAATGCTGACTACTTCATAGGTTTGTTGTGAGGATTTACTGGCACAAAGTATGTCCCCCAGAGAAACTGGTACAGGACTAAGGCCCCATTAAATGGCAGCCGCTCTTTACCCTGCGGGTGTTGAGTCTAGTACTGTGGGTGTAGTAGCAGCTGGTCAGATGCTGTCCTACCCTCAGATCATCTGGGCGACAGGTTCTCTGTGGCTCCATATATAAATAAGTCCGGGATGCTGATGGCGGTGGTCTGTCTGGGCAACTGGGGCACAACAGTTTTGAAATCAAGTGGCTGCTTCATGCATGTTTATTGTTTTGGGGTCTCGGGGCATCATTGTTTTTATCATGTTCTTAAGGGTTCTGTACAGTAGCTTAGTCTCTGCATACACACACAGCTTTCCTTCACCCATTACTACTGCAGCCTTGAATCACAGTTAGCTGTCACTGGCAGTAATGATTTCATACCCTCCCGTCTGGTTTCAAAGGTGTATTTAGGTAAAATAGTTACCTAAAAAGCACCTGGCTTTCTGTTGCAGTGGTTTGCCTTGAACATTAGATTCTGTTTATAAAAAGATAACAGGAGAGGGGAAATATATTTTGGGCTATTTCACCCACCAACACACCTGGCATTGATTGTTGCTTTAATTTAGTTGCCATGAATGCATTTCTGGGCAGTTGTCTTATGTCTGTCTCCCACCCAAGTTTTTTTTCACTTCTGAATTTTCTTGGGGTCAATTTTCAGCTTGATTCTGGGGGGCCCTGGTCAAATCCAACTGTCTTTTTACTTGTAGCTCCTCTTTGGCAGTCTTAACCCATTGGCGATGTAAAGCGATGACTTTTCTCACAAGAGTTATTAAAATATATTCATAGTTAAACAGCACATTTTTAAGAAGGATGTGTGCCTCACCATGGTGGCCACAGATCACGCCTTCGCTCTTGTCCTGTTGTGAAAATCCTTACCAGTGAAATTTCTGGCTGTATTTTTTTCCCCTGTGAATTTAATTTTAAGAGAGATGGCTTTATCATCCTTAGTATTCGTCAGACTGCATTTTCTTTCTTTCTTTTTTTTTTTTTCTTTGAGTCAGAGCCTCAAGCTGTCACCCTGGATAGAGTGCTGTGGCATCACAGCTCACAGCAACCTCCAATTCCTGGGCTCAAGCGAGTCTCCTGCCTCCGCCTCCCAGTAGCTGGGACTACAGACGCCAACCACAACACCCGGCCATTTTTTGGTTACAGCCATCGTTGTTGTTTGGCCAGCCCTGGATTCGAACCTGCCAGCTCAGGTGTACGTGGCTGGTGCCTTAGCCCGTTGAATCACAGGCGCCGAGCCTGGACTGCATTTTCTAAAAAGCCTCTTGGTTGTGCATGTTTAGCCATGTGCCCAGGTGCTGTGCTAAGCACTTGACATGCGTGAGCCTACTCGGTTTAGTTTGCACAACCACCTTACAAGGTGGACATGATTCTGAGCTGGAGTTTCAGAGAGAAACCAAGTCCTGAGAGAGGTCGCACAGCCAGACTAGTAAAGTAGAATCAGAACCCAGATCTTCCTTGAACTCATAGGCCATGAATGGTATGACATGGCAGTGGGCTCTAAAACCTCTTTAAAGGTAACTGAGATGGTTTCTGCAAAGCTATTGGGTTGGATGGTTCTGGAGGGCCACCTAGCTCTCTCTCTTCTGGGGTTTGAAGGAGACTGCATCTAGACCATGGTGAACCTATGGTTGGTGCTGTCCTTCTCTTTTGATCTTTACAGTTGCCTTTTGGTGGTTCTTATGCCATTGATGAGATCATGTTTACCCCTCCCAAAGGCTGGTAAACATGACCTCATGGAATCATGGGACACAAGGGCTAGAAGACAAAGTCCTTGTCCTTAAGCAACTTGGGTATAGTAGGACCGAGAAAGGTACATAACACAACCTCAGCAACGGGTACTGGGTGATGTAGAACAAAAGGACTCTGAGGTGCTGAAGCTGGAGAGAAAGGCATTTGCAAGCAAAAAGTCCTCCCATCGGAAGAGGATTCCAGGTAGTCAGACTCTGGTTTTGGCGGGTATGACTATAGAATACCCTTTTCTTGCTTGGAACTAGTCAACTTGAACAGATAAATGGTTACTTTCCTTTACAGGGATCTGCCTGGCATGCATTCAAGACCATTGTTCCCCCAAACCCAGGCAGCATGTAAAACGTCCACTCTGCTGTCACTCCCCTCCACTCAGCTATAAGTCCCCTATAGGGTTTTGACGGTCTAAAAGGAAAAACTAGTTGACCAGGCTCAGGTATGCAGAATAACACAGGGGTGTTGGTAGCCAGAACAAGGCTCCAACTTTTGTTGGAATCACCTCCATACATGTGTTTAAGGAGGTGGAAAATTAATTTTTAAATCCCACACTCAGTTAGCTCCACTGTTGCCCAAATACTATCTTCATCCTTTTGTCCAAGTAGAGAAAGAGGGTTTTCGCCACATTTTCCTTTAGTCCTGCTGAGAAGATTGCTGTGGGATTTGTGGTTCTTCATTGCAGACAGAACCATGTCCTTGGTGACCAAAACAATATTAATAGTACATCACCATAATTGATAATAAATAACCATCTGGGCACATGCTAAGTTCTGGCTAAGCCCTTTCCACGGGTTTCCTAGGAACTAGGACTTGACTCTTGACTAGAACTCACATCTTACCTGCACCCATGGGTTTTCTCTCTGGCCTGGGGCTTCTCACTCATGGCTGAACAGAAGAGCCAGCCACTTGTGGCACTCAGCAGGCCCACAATACCTGGGTCCTGAGCCCAGACCTACTGAGTCAGGTCCCCACCTGGAGATTTCCTAGGATCGGGGATCTGAATGTGTAACGAGCACCCCCAGAGACCCATGACTCAGCCAGAGTTGAGAGCTTGCTGGTTTCCATGGCTGCCGCCAGCCCCTTCTGCGGCGCTGGTGGTGGATTCACACTCTCGCTTCCCTCAATGTTGGTGGTCAGTCCATTGACAGTTGGTCAGGTCCCCCCCAGAGACTGTCTTCTCTTCTCTGGGCCATGTGTGGTTCTTCTATTGGCACTGCTGCCTTTCCACACTTTCTTTAAACTCTCTGGGACTGGTCTGCTTTCTTTCATGTCAGCCGGCGAGTATCTTTCCAACCAAATAGAAAACTTCTACCAGGCAGCTACAGCTTCGTTTTCCTTTTCTCCTAATGGTGTCCACTTTGTCTTTGTCTGTCTGTCTGTCTCTCCCCACACCCCACCTTCCTTCTCCTTTTCTCTTTTCTCGCTCCCTCCCAGCACACAGTGGCAGCCTATTTGCTCCTTGCTTCTCAAGTTGTCCTAAACAGAAATACTCCCCTAAAGGAATCTGGCTTCGGGGCAGCAGTCCTTAGCCCTGCTGGACGTGGCCTCCCCCAGACCTTCATGGCTGCTGACACCAAGGAAGTTTTAGTGGCTCCCCTGCTCCCCTCTGCTGTGGTGGCCTTTAACTTAATTGCTTCGATTGCAAAATGTGAGCAGCTTGCTAGTAGCCCTTTTCTCAGAAAGTGTGCAACTGTTTACAGGAATCAGAAACTGAGCTGTAGGAAGCATTGACTTCTTTTTCTGTAGTTTCTTCTGGAGCATCTAGGAAGGCCACGTTTTTCTTTCTAAACATACCCATGAAAAGGTTAGAAGCACTTTTTAAAAGATGCCTTCCTCATAATTACCTGTAGTTCGAAATGTTCTTCCCATATTATATTCCTTCCTCATCCTTTAAAAAAAAAGAAAAAGAAAAAGATGAAAAGAAAAAACAATGAAGAAAACTAACTGCTCAGAGATCCCTGAACTCAACAGGCGCTAGTGGGCAGCACTAGAACCTTCTTTGCTTTTAATGCAATTCCTTTTCCTTGATGTTAATGCAAGTTGTGCCTTCCTAAAAGTAATAAAAGGAAATGAAGACACGTTCTGAAATGAAACTTGACTCTAATCCATTCATCATCTAATACTTGCCTCTTTATCTTCGCTGGTACCTAATCTGGTTAAATGTCCCTGTTGTAGGATTTTAGTGAAAATCCTCTATGGGGAATAGGGTTTTTTGCAATTGGATTACTCTCAGTAAATGGCCCAGTAGTTCGCTTGTTTCAGCTTAATTTTTTCTTTGTGATCTTGCTGGGCTAAGTTACAGCGCAGCATAGTGGAGGGGGAGAAGGGGACCGAGAATGGGGTGAAGGAAGAGAGGAGAATAATCGGGGAAAGCCTGGGTCTGGCAGCTAGAAAAATATTTAAAATGCTTTTCCCCCTATTTTTTTCTTTTGTCTTTTCCCCTTCTTTTTCTCTCCACTGACCCACCTTTTCCAAACACATTAATGCCTGTATTTTGTTTTCTAAACATCCATTTCTAAAATGTATACCTTTTGTGAGCTCAATTCATCATCATCCAGTTAATTTATTAGTGTTCCCGGATGACTTCCTAATGAAATTCCTGATGAATCAGGGCTGCTGTAATCTGCATAAAATATGCAGGTGCTTGCCAGGCAGTTTAGAGCTTTCTGGTAAAGTTCACACTCCCACCCAAACCATGAGTGGGGCTTTTTATCCATGCTGTCTGGGAAGGATTGTCACATGCCTGCTGTTTCTGAGGGCAGGGAGGGTTAGGAGTTGGGGGGTGGGTATGAAGACCGGCTGGGGAGGATTTGGGCCCTGCTGGGTTCCTTGTAGGTGAAGGTTTTCCTGTGAGTTGCCTCCTGGGAGGTCCCACCAGTGGGTCCTTGGGGTAAGGGATCCCACCTGCCATGCGGAGACGCAGCAGGCCTGGGATATTAAAGCCCCTACTTCCCACTTACCTGCTGATGGGAAAAGTGCAGACTCTGGAGCTCCGTGATAGGTGGTTTTGGAGAAGGTATTTTAAAAGCCAGACTCAGTGGGGAGGAAAAACTATAGATCAATGCAAAGAGCTGTCGTACCACTACCTGTCATTTTAAAACGGGCTGAGGGATGCGGGGTGGGCAGCGCCAAATGCATCTTACAAAACCAAGGCGGGAGGGTGTTGTTAGGGGAGCCCATGGGCCTGCGCTCTGAAGTCTTGGGCTGCGGGAGCTGCTCAATGGTTTCTTTCTTGTTCTCCTTACAGTCGAACAAAGTGCCAGTGGTGCAGCACCCGCACCATGTCCACCCCCTCACACCTCTCATCACATACAGCAATGAACACTTCACCCCGGGAAACCCGCCTCCACACTTACCAGCCGACGTAGACCCCAAAACAGGTAGGCCGCGAGCTTGGGTGCCAGGACAGAGCATCTGTCCTGGGACTCCAGGGACCTCTGCAGGGGGCCTGGGCCGGAGTGCATGGGACTGGGTGGGAATGGGGCGGAGGGGCCCCTCTTCCTCTCCTGGGTGTCGAAAAGGAAGCTGTTTGGGGAAACCAAAGCCTCTTCCCTCTGTAGTGCTGAAGATCTCTTTAGAGTTTCAAATGCCTCAAAAGGGGCTGTCTTGGGAACTTGGCTACAGGCCCGGGGTATTTCTCAGGAGTGAGCCTCAGACAGACCTGGAAGCAAGAGTCATATTGGAGGCTTCTCAGGGGCTCCTCAGCTTCCTGGGAAGAAGAGCAACCTAACAGCATGGCTCCTGTGGCCTCCAGTTTTCTTGGTGGCTGAGGGCCTCCAGTCACTTGACAGTGACTTATTGGTGCAGCCCCAAAAGACCTCATCGCTGGGTTCGGCATTCTCTGCTGATTCATTTGGGGTCTCTCCTCTATTCCAGGTATTGTCGAGCCCATCGTACAGATGGAAATACCGAAGCCCAAGGAGGCTGCCCCATTTCTTCACAGAACCATTGTCACGTTATCCTTCAGCCTTGGCAGTTGGCCCCTCTTTCCATCCAACTTGTTCATTGACTTTTCCCCCCAAAGGGGAGAGGGAGGAGAGAAGGGTCACTTATAGCCCCCCTTCAACAAGAATAGGAATCAGGCAGTCAGCCCCAGCGCTGGTAGGGTGACCTTGGGCAGAATGAGTAAGGCCAGTGAGTGTGTGCTGGCTAGAGGCTCCTCGTCCCAGCTCAGTAATTAGAAGGATGGATTTGAAATGACTATCCCATGCCACTTTGTCGGAGGGAATTGTTGGTGTTGGGCTGAGGTAGGCTGCTGGGCAGGTGGCCTTCGCTGGGCTGGACAGAAATACACATTAGCAGATGCTCCCTGGCTTCTGAGCCCCTTTGTGCTAGCGTAGGACCAAGCCTGGTGCAGGGATGGCTGGCGGCTTCCCCCAGCAGGCCCCAGGCTCTGCACATGAATGGCAGCGTCAGCGTCTCATTTAAATAATGGTGGTACAGGGAATAGCTTTTAAATAGTTATCATAAAACATATGATTAACGTCTGTGGACTGTTTACTTTTCCTCTGCGAATGTTCTTTCAAGTGTGCAAATGGCTTGGTGTAGGGTCCAAGCCCAGCTAATCTGTTTGGTTTTTGTAATAGAGAGAAAGCAATGTCTGCATGAAAAATGTCACCCAGGGAGACGTAATTTACAGATTAAACGCTTCCTGAATGAATCCCCCCCCCAAAAAAAAATGCATAGTCAGTTTCCATCCACAGACACGTGACCCATTCCCATCAATGCTCTGTTCTTAATTCTGAGGATTGTGCATTCTGCTTTCCGCTTTAGCTGCACTGGTCACTTCCTCTGTCAGAATCAGTCCTGCAGCCTTGCTTTCTAAGAACTGATTGACGGAAGTGCTCCGGTGACATTCTGAAGCGTGCGGTGGCGCATGCCTTCAGAATTCATTAGCGTGCACCTCATGACACGCTAGTCCCGGGAGGCCGAGGGTCCTGGTCAGGAGGGGAGCGCGATTCCCGCTGGTGGCTCTGTCCTCTGGTGGATGAAGTTCCCAAACTAAGTACAACACAGGCTCCCAGCAACTCCTCGTCTGTTCAGTTCTGAGTCTACCTGGGATAAGATGCCAGATGGCGTTTGGTCACTTTCTCCAGCTCATCTTCTAAGTGGAGCTGGAGATATTCTAGACGAGTTACCTTTTTTGAAAGAAGGCAAGGCTATAACCTTTGGAGAGCCACAGCTCAACCAGTATGTGGGAAGTGAGAGGAGTCACTCATGCAGGCAAGTCATGAGAACCCACAGGTGGCGGGGCCCGTTGGAAGGGCAAAGGGAATGTTTGTTGCTTGATCACCTACTATGTGCCATGCCCTATGCATGTGGAGTTTTTTAAACTTTACATAATCACCCCAATCACATGAGATAGAAATACCCAAGACGGCATTTTCCAAGCCTGTCTGACCCTGCCCATTGGATCAGTCCGTCTAGAATGAGAAGAACTGCTTTTCTACACTGAGGCTGAGGGAAAGGAGCTGAAACCTACGACCAAGGCTGAGATTGTAATGAATGAATCTTGTGCTCGGATTCCAGAAGAGATGTCTCTCTTCCTCCTTCTCCTGCCCCCCTTCTCCGACACTCGCTCCTTCCTTCTTTCCCGCCTTTGTACCTAAAATGTTGCTTCTTCTCTTAGGAATCCCACGGCCTCCGCACCCTCCAGATATATCCCCGTATTACCCACTATCGCCTGGCACCGTAGGACAAATCCCCCATCCGCTAGGATGGTTAGTACCACAGTAAGGAGTTCCATTTTTTAATTTCCTTTTCGTTTTTTACATGGGCATGCTTATTATCACACATGTGCATGTGTGTGTGTGTGTGTGTGCATGTGTTAGGAGGCAGAGTGGGGGGATGGGAGAAGATGTTGCTGAGATGTGCTGGGGGATGGGGAAGATGTTGCTGAGATGTGCTATGGGAATACAGGGAAATCAGTAGCCGTTCAGGTGGATAGGCAGGAAAAGATCATTGATACTTGGCATTCTGAACCTATGGTCCCCACAGGCCCTAAAGACTGATCATGACATTTCCACCAGTGGCAGCCCAAACCAGAGCCCTGTCATTGAGTTGAGTCTGAGTCTTTTCTTTTAGGTGTTGCATATTCAGAGACATGGGAGTGGGAACAGGAACAACTTAGTTTTAAAATCCAGGGTTCGGAGTGGAGCTCATTTTTGTTTTACAATTTTAGTACTCCCAACCCCTTCTTAAACATTACTCCCAAGGGCGACAGCAACAGTGGAAAGTTCTATCCATTGGGAAGCCCCATAGTAACATTGAACAAGCGTCTCTCTAGATTCTTTGCATGTTGAGCGCTTTTACCTAACGATGAAGGATGGGGACACAGCACCTAGAACCCTCATTCCAGCATGTGGGTTCTTCCCGACTCTCAGTCCTGGTTCTTGGCAGTGCCCAGATAACTCAACTGCCTTTTACAACTTTAAAAACTTGACATACGTGTTTTAAAATAAAAGTAGAAAAGTACATAAACCTATGTGTGTGTGCACGCGCTTATACAAATTATGCATATATGTTTTGCAATTGTATGTTTCTGTGGTTGTATTTCTTCATGTTTATTAGTGATCTCTCCTTTAAAAAAACACAGGACAATGTGTTGAATGCTAAAAGGAGTAAATTTTGGCCAAAGTCTCAACTTAGGGTGTCTTGAGGGAAGGCAGCCTTTCATAGTCTTAAAGAAGATAAAATTTGGGGATTGGGTTAATTCCCAGCTCTACTCTTAGATCTCTAATTGAATAGGTTTTATACATTTTTTTTGTACTATTTTATTTTTAAAAGACAACAAGACCCGGTTTGTTATGTAGTAGCTGCATCAAAAACTGACCCTCAGTATAATTTCTGTTTCTTTGTCTTCTTATGTTTATTTAGAGGGTAGAAGTGAACATGGACTTGTGACCCATTTCTTCTTAAATAGATGGAGCCCTTCCTCAAATGGTTCTCAGTCATCATTTGCCCCATTTGGTTGATGGGGAGATATTTGAAAGCTAGATAAAAAGGAATAGCCAACTCAGACAGCTCTCTGTCAGAAAAAGTTGTGTGTCTTTCATGAGGATGCTATTTTGCATGTTGCTGTATTTTTTAATTATTGTAATGAGGTGTGATTGTCTATTGGTTACCCACAATTCTTCTTGGGGACTCTCCCCCCCGGTAACTCTTGTCAACACTTGTTAATTTGACAAAAGGCTACAAATTAAGCTCTGTTAATTTAATGTTTTCTCACCGAGATCTAAATACCGAAAGAGGCCCAAAGCGCAACTGAAGTCCTTTGATTCACTGTACTTTATTTTGGTATAAATTTACATTCATTATTGTTTTCCTTTGGATGTGTAGCCCTCAATTAGTGTGATGGCTCCATTAAAGCAAGCGAGACTTCGCCTTTAATTATTACAACAAAACACCTAGTTTCAGCTTGGGGAGAGGGTCTCTATTGACATAAGCAGAGGTTATAAAATTTAATTAGCCATTCCTATCAGATTTATGGCATTCAAATTGTTCTGTGTTTCTTCCCTTTGATCCTTCCTGTACAATCCCCAAGATTTTTGTTCTGATCAAATAAGAATAAAGCTGACTGTGCAGAGAGAACTTTTCTCTTTTCTTCTTTTCCTTGTCCCCACCCCCACCCTTGTTTCGAGTCTCTCACTTGGTACCCCTTCTTCGTAGGCAAGGTCAACCAGTGTACCCAATCACGACAGGAGGATTCAGACATCCCTACCCCACAGCTCTGACTGTCAACGCTTCCATGTCCAGGTGAGTTCCAAGAACCAGGGCCTTCATCCGAGGCCCTGGGTGACTTCTCAGAAAGTTCTCTAGATGATGGTTCACCAGGCCACCCAGGGACCAGAGCTACATATAGTGTAAAGCCCATGTTGTATAGACTGTACTCATAGAAAATACTGAAAAATTACTTCCAAGGTAGGTGGTGTCTTTCTAGGTGGGATTTTTGAGTCAGTCAATCGAGTAACCTATTTCAAGGCATTAAGAAGGAGGAAGAAATGGTCAGGACCTGTGGAGCTTTATAAAATGTCATTTCTCTGTTGTCATATCCTGAGTCAGAAGGGAAGAGGTAGAGGTACTTTTACTCTTAGATAAAGAAGACTCAGAGAAAAGATTATTGGTTTTTTCAAAGCTCAGCATCGATAAGAAAGTGCCCCCCTGCCCCTCCAAGATATCACTGACCAATAGAAATGTAATGTGAGCCACAGAGGGAGTTTTAAATTTTGTAGCATCCACATTTTTTAAAAGGCTGAAGGTTTTCTTTTTGTTTGTTTTTGTTGTTTGATTTTTGAGACAGAGTCTGACTCTCTTGCCCTAGGCTAGAGTGCCATGGAGTCATAGCTCACAGCAATTCAGACTCCTGGGTTCAAGTGATCCTCCTGCCTCAGCCTCCAGAGTAGTAGGCCTGCACCATCACACCTAGCTAGCTGAAGTTACTTTTAATGATATATTTTATTCCACAAAGTATAGCCAGATATTACCATTTCAACACATACTACCACAGAACAAAACTATTAATAATATTTCACATTCTTAATGATATTAATGATATTTCACATTCTTTCTTGGACATAGTTTTCATACTCTGATGCATCTCTTATACTTAGCAGCTCATCTCAGTTTGGACTGGCCACATTTCAAGTGCATAGTAGCCACATGTGGCTGGTGGCTGCTGTAGTGACCCATGCAGTTGCAATTCTTTGAAAGTTAAAAAAAATCATGTGCATTTGAACTATATATTTATATCTAAGCATATAAATATGTGTGTGTGTATATATATATATATATATATGTGCATATACACACACACACATACAATATACACACATATCTCCATGTTCTCCTTTTCCACTCTCTGATTAATTCTGGCTAATTTTTCAGCAACTCCTAGTTTTATTTACAAACTGGTTGGCAGCAGTATGTTTAAGTAGTCACTAATTGCTCCTAATGATAGTTTTATTTTCTGTTCATCTGATTTTCAGTCAAGTTAATTAAATCGGTGGAGGTTTAGACTTTCCTGATGGGCTAAAACAACCAATCCATTTTGATGATGGCACATAATTAAATTAGCATGCATTACATGGCGAGGGCACTGTCCCACAGCCTCTTCCCCCAATCTCTGTGGCCAATACAGAAAGCCAAGACCAGAGAAAGGGCTGGAAAGACAGCCCAAGATGCGTCTTTCCTTACTTAACCCAACAGTGATCTTGAGTGGGAGGGTAGGTATCACATTCATTAAAAAAAAAGTGTAGCACGTCTAGCATTTGTAAGTATGCCATGCATATCGTATGAAGATCTATTCCCCACGTGGCATCCATCATCCAAATTTCAAAATCCACACCAGTATTAGCTAAGCGGGAAAATGCACGTACGTTCTCCTGTCTGTGGAGAAGAGGAAGGTTACTCTCATTAAATAATGTTATCACAACCTCGCTGAGCGGGAGATGAAGACGGAGTCTCCCAAGAGGAGGGTTCTTCTGAGCTGCTTGTAATACACGGCCCAGCTACCCGCCATCCCAGCATTTATATTTATTGCACCTGGTTATTTTTCATGTTTGTTTATTCGATGCGTTCTGGAGGTTAAAAGTGGTAAAGTAGTTGTAGGATAGGGATTGGGGTTAAGCTTATTGATTGAATTATCGTTAGGAGGTTAGTCGATGATTTCTAGGTGGGCAGAGGGGTGGGGGAAAGGAAGAGAACAGTGGGAAGAAAGGTTAGGGGCTCGAGGTGTGAGGAGGGGTAGAGACAGTCGATTCCCCAGGTAGGCCATATGAAAGGTAACTAGTTAAAAAGCGTATACAGCAAATTAAATACATTATTGTGGTAATAGGGCGACAGAAGTATAGGTCTATTATACTTATGGCAGTTATAGCAAAATGTAGGCAGCTTGCCCTGTTCCAGAACACCCTTTGATATTCATTCTATTCAGCAGTGGGGCCAGGACTTCTCAGAATTAAGTGATGGGTCATTATACTTTAAACACCATGGAGAAGCCTAGATTGGCAATTAAACAGCTCTTGCTGACACTCACTTGTGCCACCCTGTGACCCCTTTTAGATTGAGATGTTGGAGCTCCGGGCCCTCAGCCTGCTAAATTGGTGCAAGGCTCTTCTCCTGACGAGAGCCGGCTCTGAAATCTGCCGGCTTCAAAGGGAGCGAGATCATGTATAAACCATAATGTGGGTGCACCGTGGCTCACAAAAAATAAGGCAGGAAGAGATGAAATGTTACAAGTGCAAGGGGGAAAATGAGAGAATAATGACAAACCTAATGCAACTCAAAGCAGGATTGTTGCACAGGAAAATGCATCCTACTGCTTGTGCATAAAATCAAGGCCGGCAGATGACATCCAGTTAACAGAAACGTGTCAACAGTGAAGTAAAGTGAGAGTGAGGAAGAGAGAAGCCCCTGAGACAGCCAGAAACAAAAATTAGTTGTCCTTAACAAGTTAAGTTCATCATTATATTCTGGCTTGGAGCCATGAAAGCAGACGGGGGTATATAATGAGCTGCTTAGAATTTTTAGGGTGTTTATTTCATTTCATGGAATAGTTGTCTGCAGAAAGGGATTTCTTTCTTTTTTTTTTTTTTTTTTTTTTGAGACAGAGCCTCAAGCTGTCACCCTGGGTAGAGTGCTGTGGCATCACAGCTCACAGCAACCTCCAATTCCTGGGCTAAAGCGAGTCTCTTGCCTCTGCCTCCCAAGTAGCTGGGACCACAGGTGCCCGCCACAACGCCTGGCCATTTTTTGGTTGCAGCCGTCATTGTTGTTTGGCGGGCCCGGGGCTGGATTCGAACCCGCCAGCTCAGGTGTACGTGGCTGGTGCCTCAGCCCGTTGAGCCACAGGCGCCGAGCCAGAAAGGGATTTCTTAAGAGAAGGTATGCATGCAGCCCAAATGTATGCCCATTCCTGCACAGGCCCTTCCTCTGCTGTGCATTTTTGAGATATAGGAATATGTGTGTAAGTATGGGAACTTAGAAATGTTCCTCCTTAGCAGCGGCACGGGAAGTTGGTCCCTGCCCCCAAATATGGTCGGATTGTGGTGTCTTGCCATGGCGTTTGATGTATGTAACACACACACAGAGTAGTTCTTCCCCCCGCTTCTCTCCCTCACCCTCACACATCTGTACATATATTCTCATTCTGCAGGAAGGGAACATATATATTTGAGGAATGTCAGGCCTTTAAAATTCACAATAAAAGCTGCCACCCACCACTTCACCCAAGGGCTTCCAAGAACATATGTTCTGAACTTCTGTTTCCTCAGAGGTCTTTGAGCAGTGGGAGGGAACTGGGGAGTCCAAGTACCTCCCAAAGGCTGACTTTTATTTATTCCCACCCCATCCCCCAATTTTGGTGGGGAAAGACATAGGGGTTGCTTATTTCTTACCCTTTTCCTTCTTTGATTTTTTTTTTTTTTTGATACCCTAGAGGGAGGACTTACATGATTTTTATCTTTAAAAAAAGTATCTTTTTTCTTTTTCTTTTCTTTCTTTCTTTCTTTTTTTTTTTTTTTTGGTTGCAGTTTTTGGTTGTGGCCGGGTTTGAACCCACCACCTCTGGTGTATGGGGCTGGCACCCTATTCCTTGAGCCATAAGCACTGCCCAAGATCGTATCATTTTTAACCACATTTTATCATCAGCTTAAACTTAGAAAGGTGGAAGTAGGAGAAGACCATGGCAGTATGGAATGTCTGAGTCTAGAGTCCACGGTGCCTTTGGGCCACCTTTAAAAATCAGTATTAGTCCCTGGGTATTTATTTTCCTCTGTTGGTCTGTGTATATTCAGTTAGTACTTTAAGGTTTTCAATGATTTTTTTCAAATTATTCTGGTTGTATAATTTTGGGTAAATGGAAACTATCTTCTAATGCACATATGGGAAGAACTTTGTCAAATATAGGCTCCTTTTGAAATAACTGTCATGATACAACCTCATTAGGACCTCTAGTTCCTACTGGAATTGACCTTCTTTTTTAAACAGTAAGCTGTTCTTTCCTGGTAGCATGTTGAGCTATTTTTGGTGTAGATTTTATTAAGAGAGCAACAATTTCCTTGATCTTGATCTGAGCAGTTTTCCGTCTGCTCTCTTGCATAACCTTGCCAGGTTGGAGCAAGAGGCTGCCATTTTGTTTGCTTTTGGGACTCTGCCACTCTGTTCTTCCCTCTCTTTTTCTGTGCAGGGGGATATGTTAACCTTCAGAGGGGTGGTTCATCTAACCCAATACCAATCATGGTTTCTAAGCATAACAGGAAGTGTGAGAGCTGGCTGTCTGACCCAGTTGTCAGTTTGCAAATGGACCAGGAGTTGTTTGAAATCAGCTTTTTATGTCCTGGCTAATTTGCTTAGTTGGGAAATAGCAATACAGGACCTCAGATGTATTTTGGAGCACTGTTGTAAAAATCAACACTATTGTAGGAAAAAACACAAACTTTATCTTTTCCTTATTTATAATTTGGTTAAACATTTAGAAGGCTTTTTAATGATGAATAGACAACACATTGAGTTAAAGTGACTTAGGAATCCTAAATTTGACAAGAGAAAGGGCATAAAAATCAAAATTCAAAGCTTTATTGCATGTTGCGTGTGTATGTGCGCACGCTTTTTTTTTCTTTTCTTTTTTTCCTTTTTCTTTTTTTTTTGTAGCTTTCCATAAAGGGATACTAACTTATTTAGAATGTCCCTGACTTATGATAAGAACCAACTAGGAAATATTTGAATTTTCCCCCTGTCTTCCCGCCTCACTGTCTCCCATTCCTGTCAAATGATGGGACACAGCAACAAAAGAAAAATAAAAATTTTATTGCACTCCATCAACAGAATGAGGCCTAATGAGGCATGCACAGCATTGTCAAAAATGTATGTATATTTCAACCACGTTAATATTTTATTTAGCTGTCAATATACAACAAAAGATTTCACCTTTCATTTTAGAGCTGATTAGGACTTAGGAAATTGTCTTCTTAGATGCCACTAATAATGCCTCAAAAAACAAGTGGCCGTGCAATTTCCAGCAGGTAGTCCAAGCCCACTTTTCTGCCCGAGACAAGTTGGATTTGTCTTTTGTTGAAGATGTTAAAAATCGTAATGTCTCATGTCAGTAGCAATAATGAAGGGGAAGATTGGCTTTAATGACATTATGAGAATCATTATGTTTAATTTATCGCTAATTAATGCTGACAGGTTTCATATGCCTTGGGTTGCTTTCATGTGAGTGTTGCATGCTTTTTTTTTTTTTTTTAATTGTGTGTACACATCCCTCCTCATTCATTCATTTTGATTCTGACGATTTACACAGCTTTCTGTCTTCTAGGTTCCCTCCCCACATGGTCCCACCTCATCATACTCTGCACACGACCGGCATCCCCCATCCGGCCATAGTCACGCCAACAGTCAAACAGGAATCCTCCCAGAGTGACGTCGGCTCCCTCCATAGCTCGTAAGTGTTGCTGTTTTTATGACATTCTTCTCTGCCACAGTGTTCATCAAGCCGGTCGCTGCTGCTGAGTGGTGGCCCTCTGCCTAAGGATGGCCTTGCTTGGTTTGGGCTCTGTACCACCTTGCGAAGGAGAAAATGCGCAGTGGCCGAGACTCACCGATTGCACCATTGCGGGTTGCAACAGAACTCTTCTGTGGCTGCCCTGGGGTTGGCAACCACTTCTCCGCCCCCCTAACCCTGCAACTGGACATATGAAGCTTTTTTCTACAAGCGCCAGAGAACCCTGCCGAGGTGGCGGTGGCAACAATGTGCTTCTCCCCTCTGGCTTGGGAAAATTGTATATTTGTGAAACTTGAGAATGTGATTACAAAATCTCTCTCTTCCCTTACTCGCTCCCCGAGCTATTTTTGTTCCACTTTCCGGGGTGAAGAAGACTAAAAGTGGAAGCGTGCTTTCTTTTCACAACTGTGCTGGGCTTGGGTGTTGGGAGGCAAGGAGACAGGCTCTCTGCGTTGGAGGAAGTTGGACCGTGTGATTGTTTATTGAGTTGTGTCTGTTTCATCTATGTCCAGAAAGCATCAGGACTCCAAAAAGGAAGAAGAAAAGAAGAAGCCCCACATAAAGAAACCTCTTAATGCATTCATGTTGTATATGAAGGAAATGAGAGCAAAGGTTGTAGCTGAGTGCACCTTGAAGGAGAGTGCGGCCATCAACCAGATCCTCGGGCGAAGGGTAGGCGGCACCCGTCCCAGGGAGGAATGGGGGAGGATGAACCGGAGGGCAGTAGGTCAGGTGGACAGGTGTCTACGTCCTCATTCTTCGGGGAATCCTTTCCCTTCAGCCATATTCTGAATCCTTGAATGGCCCTCGTTGAGTCAGGACCAGTAACTCTGCATTCAAATAGTATTCGGGACAGCCACGGCCACTATCCTTCCCCACCCCTAGAGAGAGCAAGCAGTTGACTAAGTCAGGTTTGGTCTGAGCATTCTTGTTAGTGCCAGGAACGTACCAGACTCTTAGTAGGTGGGTTCCTGGGTGAACGCAACACCTCCAAAAGCAGCCTTATGCATTCCCTGACCAGAGTGTAGTTGGTGATGTTTTTTGTGTGTCTCTCTCACCCCCGCCCCGCCCCTCCAGTGGCATGCACTGTCCAGAGAAGAGCAAGCGAAATACTATGAGCTGGCCCGGAAGGAGCGGCAGCTTCACATGCAGCTATACCCCGGCTGGTCCGCGCGGGATAACTATGTAAGTGGATCGTTCTCTGTAAGATGAGAGTCTGTTGAGCTGTGTTGTGTGTCTATAACTTCTACGTTGAATCAGGCTTCAAGACTATGCAGTCTGCCTGCCTTGGGGCTGCCAGCATCTTACCGGATCACCAAGCTGGAGGGGTCTTTCTGGCTTCTTGGATGGATGGCTCTGGTAATTCTTTAGGGTGGAGGAAGGAGGTTGCTGCTCCAGTGTTCCTGCTGAAGGCTTATGAGGTTGATTTAGGGCGCCCATTTGCCCAGTTCCTACAAGTGGGAGGGCTTTAGGCTGTGCCTAAAAGAAGCTTAAGTTCTGGATTAGGGTCGCCATGCTCCTCATTGGTGATGAGTGGTGGTGTGGCCTTACAGGAGAGACCAGTGAGGAGGAGTGGAAGAAAAGGGTTCAGCTCCTCGTAGGTCTTTCAACAGGGCCTTCATCACTAAGCAGGAAAAACAAAACAATTGCCTGGGCCATGATACAGTAGAAGCTGGAAGCCTATTCATCCTGAGAAGGGCATGATGGGAATATCCCTGAATATCTCCTTTGGCAGGGTGGATGCAATGCCTGTGAGCCTAGCAGGGGTAGGGAAGGGTGTGTGCTACATGATGTGTGTTCCTGGGCTCTGTGTTGTCTAAGGGATTTGCCTAATTTCCTTTCTTCAGTTTTAGAAAACACTGTAGGATTGTTTTTCCTAATTGTGATTGTATCCCCATGGTTTCTCTTTTTCCCACAAACTTTCTGTCTTCTGGAGACTTTGGTCACTATTGATTATCGATTATCCTACATTTTCCCCAATAACTCAAGCTCTGAGCTCTTTCTTCTCTAGAAGGAGAAATGCCTCTTACCTTGCCTGATCCATTATTACATAGCCTATGGTTTTGTGGAGTATTTTCACCACCCACTCTTTAGGGGGAAACAGAGCTTCTCTTAAGGCAGATACAGGCGTCTCCTCCTTTCCTGGTTGATGTCATGGAGCCATGCATGATGACTTTTTACCACCTTCTTCTGACGTTCCTGTTGGCATCATCAACATTGAGCAGGGGCTGAGGTCATCAAAGTATCACTGATTGTGCACTTACTGTATATGAGTATTATGGGGTTTCAGAGTTAAGTCAGGCCTCTTTCCTCCCTTGGAACTTGCCATCCGCTAAGAAATCACGAACATCTATGTGAATATGGGATCCCAACTGAGGGCCGTTTTCTGCTCAGTGGGACTAGCTATTTCAAGTTTGCTTCTGTGCTGGCAGCATTGATGAGGGAAAAGGGGGATGGCCCTGCCCATCTCCCGCTAGGCTCCGCCTCCTAGGAGTTGAAACAGGATGGAGTAAGAATGCTAGCACCTCTCGGTGACAAGTGTGCTCCTCTGAGAGCCCTTGTCACCGACAGGTGGGCTTGTACAGGGTCTTAACTGCTTGGGACCTTTGCGTTTGACCTCAGCATGTGTGCAGTGGAGAAGCCTTTCTTCTGGAGCTGAAAGGAAGAGGATGAGAAAGTTAACGCCCTCCCACAGGCATTCTGCTCACCCCCAGCTGACCCTGAGGTGGAGCTTTCCAGCAGCAGGCAGGCTCCATAGCCTTCACACACACAGCCATATGACACAGCTGTATCCTTGCAGGACAGCTGCTCTCCTGGTCTTGGGTCAGAAGTTCTTAGAGTTCATCTTGAGCTCCCACTATCAGCTACAAACTCAATTCTTTAAATAATCTAGAATGGGACCACAGAGAGGAATTCAGCTTTTCTCTATGGATATCATATCCCCAGTAGACATTTTGGGTTATCATAGGGTCTTCATGTACAGCTGTGCAGGGAGTGCACTGCACAACTCTAGGGAATGCCATTTACATTGTGGTCTATGAATGGTGCCCCCTGGAGTTGTACGGGGTGAAATCTCCACAAAGGTACAAGGCAGACTTTGTGGTAGCTTCAAAAGAACACTGCGGTTGACGCACCTAGGAGTCATTTAGACAAAGTATTGCTTGAGGCTTTTTGCTCAAGCCTCAAGTGCTTTTTTAGGTTTCGGAAGGTTCCATGGGACACTTGCAATAACTTTAGCTCAGTTACATTTGGAAGATAGGTTGCTTTATAACAGGAATTCTTGAGAAGACTTGAGAGAAAGTTTAGAGACAGATGTAGATGCAGGGCTGCTGGAACTTTTTCTCTTATAAGAGGTATTGCCGGAGTCCTGTTACCATGACTCATTGCCCCCCGGGTGTGCACGCGTGTGTGTGTGCGCACACACACACATACACTCACTTATCTTTCTCTCTTTCACACTCCCTCCTTCCTTCTGTGACCCAGGGAACAATCTGGGGATAAAATCCACAGAATTGAAGTTTTTATCAATTTGATTATGGTGGAAATTTATTAGTATTTGTTTTTAACTAACTTGACACAGTAGTTTCTACAGATTATTTTGATCATTGTAAAGTCCAAAAGGTTCTTCTGAAAAGTATTTTCTGAGCTAACCTCATGCCTCTTTTAGCCAAGTGGTAGTAGAAGCCTTTCTAGCTCTACTTTAGGAAAACGGAATTGAATAAAACAGTGACGGTTGGACTTGACACATTCTGTAGAGCACAAGAGAAAATATTTTGGGTACCAGAGTAACATCTAAACCTCTGGCATTGTATTAAACATTATTTCCTTCCTAACTCTTTCTACATTAGGTATTGTCATTTGCTCAGGTGGGTTCTTTCTCACCTCCAAATAGTAGGGTTTTTCTTTCTCCTGATTCATTTAAAGAAGTAGTAGGGTAGCCACCTGCCCTGAGATTCATCTTCATCTTCACTAAGGGTAATGTTATTTTCAATTGCTCTCAGAATACATTGCACGGACTTAGACATGGATGAACAGTGAATGAAACGTGACTGAGGAGCCATGGGGTGTGGGGTGCTAATATCCCATGAAGTTAAAATGTTTCTGTGACCAGTTGAGTTTTTACTGCGCTCCCAAGCAAGACCCTCTTGCTTGTCCCAAGACAGCCAGGTGGCACTTTGTTCCTCATGTAGAGGAGACACAAACATGGTGATGGAGGCTGTACCCTCATGAGAAGGCACGTGGACTTCTTCTCTTAAAAATTCTAACTTTTTTTTAGGGATGGTCACCTGTTGCTCAATGGTTAGAGCACCAGCCTCATGAAGTGGGGGTGGCGGGGTTCGAACCTGGCCAGGGCCTGCTAAACAAAACAAACAAACAAAAAATTGTACACCAAGGAACATAGCATGTTTAAGAAGCATTAAATAGAAGGTCACAACAAATTTCCCTGCTGGCACAGTCCCCCTGAATTAAAAAGGTGCTCTTGTCTAAAACAGGTGACTCTCAGCCTGAGGATGGAGCCAGAACTTGGTGGCGTCTCCACCTTGTACTATTTCTTACAGTACTTAACATATTTTTGAGTTTCCTGTTGATCACTGTCCTTTTTTCTTAGGAGTTGATAACAACATGCTATGACAGCCTTAGATATTCTGAAACCCATACAAGTGTGAGATTATTGCATTTAAATTTATACCAAGCAGCAATCTCATGTGCATAGTGCCGGGTGAGAGAGAACTAATGTCTGACCTGGAATGAGGCAGCTGGCTTTGCAGAATTCCTCCCTAGTCTCTTTCCACGTCTGCAAGCCTGAGCAGACTGCCAAGCAGGTATCAAGATGCAGCAGGCTGGAGAACGTGAATGATTCAATGCAATTTGTCCCCTCTAATCAAGTAAGAAAAGAGTTTCTCGGTAGGCCAGGCTTTATGTAGGCAACAGGTGTTATGGCTGAGGGCTTTGAAGCGCAGACCTCATCACATCCTTGCCCCACCATTTACTTGCCGTGTGACCTCAGGAGAGTTACCTAACCCCTCATTGCCTCAGTTTTCTCACCTGTAAAATTGGAACAGTGATGATACCTGTGATGTAGAATGAGTCACTCTGTATAGCACACTTGGAATTGGGCCTGGCACCTAGAATGTGCTCTGTTAAGGTTAACTGTTGGTATTTAGGAGGGTTATCCTCATGTGAGATGAGAATGGTAGGAATGACCCTTCTCTTGTGGACATCCATCCACCCAGCAGTTTTGAAAGGAGCTCAGATGATTCCTGGTTCTGTTTCGCCTCCCTTCACTGCTGTCTCTTTAAACCAACATGCTATAGTTCTTAGAGAAGGCCCTTCTTAGGCTTTCATTCTTCGATTTAAAATGGGGACCATTGACAAGTTAGTGATTTGACGGATCCTGAAGCTGGTGTGCCATCCCACATTCACTCTCCCTTTGGAGAGTGTTCCCAGAGCTGTTCTCAGACTGTTCCCAGAGCTGCCCCTCCACTCCTACCCGAGTCTTCCTCGTGCAATTCTCTTCTCTCTTAGGCATCACATGTTCTGGGTCAGATTTGAGGGTGGACATAGGAACAGGAGCAGAAAGATCTTTCTCTCATTACTTGCTAGTCCCTTCTCTTCTAAGAAGTGTGTGTCCCTCTAGCTGGGGCACAGTCAAGGGTATTGGATGACAGGTGGGTGGAGAATGGACAACCCTAGGGGTCAGTGTGGGTAGAGACGGCAAGGTGGTCCCTTCCTCCTGCCTTCTCCTTCCAGGTGAGCCCAGATCCCCACCTCCTGTCTATTTCTTGAGATAATTCTCTGTGTCTCATCTGTTCATCTAGGGGAAGAAGAAGAAGAGGAAAAGGGACAAGCAGCCTGGAGAGACCAATGGTAAGTTGCAACAATCAGGATAGAGGAAGGAGCATTAGCCCGAGAACCACTCTTTTATGTTAGGCTTCCACTGGGGGAGGCAGGAGAAATTCAAGGCCAGGATGTTGTGGGGGAACCCATCTTAGCCAGCCTTTTTGTTTATGCCTTTTAATTAATTGCTTCATGACTGCCCGTTTAAAGCTAGTAACATTCATTATTGCATGAAAAGCACATTGTAATTCTAGTGGAATGTGTTTTTAAATAACTGCAAAGCCCGTTAACTGGAGAGCAAGCGGTAGGCATACCTATGCTGGGATTTATCCAGTCTGCTTATTTTGTATGTGTCTGAGAAGGGTTGAGGAGGGGGTTTAGGGGTGGAGGAGGGGGTATGTGTGAGTGTTTGATATTAACTGGGCTGTTCCTGAATGTTCTGATGCATGCCTTTACAGTGGTAAATTACACCCATTTTAAATTAAGGAGGTTTGTCATTCTCTAGAAGAAATTAGAAATACTGCATAGGCAATCTCAGAGGTCCCGTGGAGAAGGCCAGGCTTTTACAAACAAACAAACAAAAATTTTGAAGGCTTTGTATAATTTGTTCTTTTTTTTCAGAACACAGCGAATGTTTCCTAAATCCTTGCCTTTCACTTCCTCCGATTACAGGTGCTAATGTCATTTTGAGTCATTAAAATAGTTGATAAATTGTTTTTTAATTTTTCTTGCCATTATAGTTTTATTAACATTAAACACGTATGACATTTGAACATTCTTTAAAATGACCATCTACACGGTTTTGTATGTTTCGGTAGATTTTTTTTTCAGTTGCTTTGGTTGTTTTTTTGTTTTTTTTTAAATTTAATTTAATTTAACCTCTGTTTTGTTTATTTATTTTTCCCATAACAGTTGTTTAAGCAGTGTTGACAGTGATTTTAGAGTTGAACTAACTGTGCAAATTGAATATGCAGTATTTCTTTAAAAGAGACTGGTTAAAAAAAAATGGAAGGAATTCAGTAATAAACCTCCTTAATCTAATGGCATTTTTTTCATTGCTCCCACTAAGTTTTCTCACGCAAGCATGCATCCGCAGTATGATTATTTTTTTCCTTTGCTTTTTTTTTATTTAATTTTTTTTCTTCCTTTTGCTTTTCTGCTCATAATTTGCAAATCCACTACCATTTTAATGACTGTGCCTGCTTAAATGCTGCTATGAGCTTCTAACTAACTCCTAACAGCTCATCACACAGCCTGTTTACCTATATCTGTTCCTCTCTTAATATTAATGAAAATAGATTTTAAAAAGGAAAAGGTGAACGTTCCAAAAGCTGCAATATCCCAATACCACAACCCTTTTCTTTCTTTATTTCTTTCTATTTTGTTTCGTTTTGTTGTTTTTATTTGTAATTTTTTTTCTTTTTTAAACTGTTGTACTCTGAGAAGAAAAAAGCATGTCTACAAACTTAATTCCCTCCTTCGCTTTATTTTCTTCTTTAAGAAAGAAAAATTGAGAGGAAAAAAAGGGAAAGCAGAACTAATAAAGGAAAAATACTTAAAAGAATTCCTCAGTGTCTAACTTCCCTTTGTCAGTTCAAAACGAATCTGAGAGACAGTCCTTAAAGAAGGGATACTGCAGCTTTATTTGCAACAGCTAATTTCACAAGTTGAATAAGAATGTGATTTTTACCTTTTTTTCTTAATTAAGAAAAGTTAAAAAAAAAAAGCAAAAGTCAGTATTTTGCAATTAGTAACCAGGTCATTGATTTATTCCCTTTTTTATTTTTATTTTTTTCTTATTTGTATCTTTCTCTTCCCCTCCCCTCCCTCTCTCTCTCTCTCTTTCTCTCTCTCTCTCTCTTCTTCTCCCTATCTCCCATGTCCTCCTCCTCTGCTCGCTTCTTTCTTGAACTCATTCAGACCTGAGCGCTCCTAAGAAATGCCGAGCGCGCTTTGGCCTTGATCAACAGAATAACTGGTGCGGCCCTTGCAGGTGTGTATAGTTTCCCAGATTCGCTGTGCTGGTTTGCAGCTGGTCTATTCAATCCTTTCCCCCTTCTCTGGCCTGTTGCTTTGTAGCTCTGTGTGTGAATCTTAGGAGACACGAGGGAGCGGGACACTGCCAGTGTGGGCTCGATGAGGGATATGCTTGTTCTCCCGCTGCTGCTAGCCAAAATGCCACTGTAAAACAGCATCATTTGTGCCTCCTTGGGTCAGCGACAGCAAATCCCCAGTGTGTCCCCTCCCAGGGAATGTTGCCTGTCAACCCGCCTTCCTTTTATGACAGCCCGGGATCATAACCCTGGCCTAGGTAGAAGGAAATGACGTCACCTTCTCCCCTCCTCTTCTCTCTCTTTTTATTTTTTTTATTTTTTTCATTGTTGTTTTTGGTTTCTGGTTGTTGTTTTCTTCTGTGTGTTTTATCGTTTTATTTTATTTTATTTTTTTCTTTTATCTCATAGCAGTTCTTTCCTTTCACGTCCTTGGTGAGGGAAGATTTGTCATAGAACCAAGGTGATAGAAAAGAAAAGTAAACTGTAGCTGAGATTTCACATCCAACTGAGCACGACCCACCATTGCGTTATATTTTTGTGTTTACCTTATGCTAACAGATGCAAATACTCCAAAGAAGTGTCGGGCACTGTTCGGGCTTGACCGACAGACTTTATGGTGCAAACCGTGCAGGTATATTACCACTGCGAGGCCTTTGGGAAAAATCAAAGTATTCTGTCCTTCTGGTACCTTAGCGTAACAATTTATTTTGACTTCATTCCCGTCTGCTTCCCTCACTGGCATCAATGACTAATGATCCTCACTCTTCAAAATTTCCTTCCTAATTTTATGCCATGTCCTTTCCCCACTTAATCATTCTCTCTTACCCCCCTGCTCTCATGAAGAACATATCCCTGGTGGCGGAACTGAGACCGCAATCTTAAACAAGGGCAGGCAGGCACAGATGCTTTTGCTTTGAATGCCAGCACTGCGGAGCTGGCCCGGCCCTAGGTGCCTTGGTGGCCAGCGTACTGACCATAGCCAGCCACCATTTCCAGAGGTGTGAAGGAGTTCAAACTTGGTAGCAATAGCGTTCCCGTGCACTTGGAGTCAACACACTCAGAGAAGTACTCTGCGGCAGGCTCCCCCCTCCCCCTTTGTTTTCTTTTTGGTTTTGTTTTGTGTTTATAAACCACGTATCTGTACAGAGGAGCTTGGTGAGCTGACATTGTTTTACAGTGCTGACAAAGAAGCGTGGCATTCAGTGGCATGCACCAGCTAAAGGGCTGCAAGCAGTGAGCCGTGCAATTGCATACTGCAGCATTGCTGCACCTGCAGAATTTAAAAAAAAAAAAAAATATATATATATATATAATATATATATGTATGTATATAGCATCGGTTCCAAAATGGATCAGAACAGTGCGAAAGTGTCCAAATTAAGTACACACATTCCACCTGCAGATTTCCATCCAACCTGTGTTCTCTGGGAAGGTATAGGTACTTCCTTCTTGGTGGAGGGAATACCAACTAGTTCCTGTCTCCTTTCCTTTTCTTTAATGACCACCTTGGTTAAATTTGTTGTTTCTTTGTTCTGATACAAGCAGTCTTTGAATTTGGAATATTATGATGGTAGGTATTTCAACACCCCAAACACGCTTCCCTGTTTGTAGTGCCTCCCCCGTCACGTGCCCCCCTTCATGCCTCTGCCGTGTGCTCCGTGTTTAGATGTTAGATCAGATGTTCATCCCATTCTGTGCATGCCCACGAGTCTCCTGTGTCTCTGCCCTTCTTCTCTGATGCCAGTACGAGAGATCAGTGAAGTGCCTCGTGTTGACCCAAGAAACGTTAGGGGTGAGGTAGGGCCTGAGAGTCTTCACTGAGGGAACTGTTCTGACAGCTGAAGAGATTGGGGCCTTAGGTGACGCCCAGCGGGAGAAGAACTGCCCAGTGATGCCTTGAGATGGGAGTGTTCACAGAGATGACACATGTCCCCGTGACATAGTCCCAGGTTCTTCTCTGGACAATAGGAGTTTCATGATGAAGATGACGAAGGATGTTACATATTTAATTAGGACTAGTCAGGGAAGACAGGGACTCTGCTAGGCAGTGAGTTTGTCAGAATTGTTTTTGTGCCAAGTGAGAAGTTCCTAGCTGTGGAATCCCTTTCGGGGATGCTCTGTGGCAAATGACCCGCCAACCACAAGGGCCTCTCCGGAGAGGGTTTCTCACGATCTGTAGAAATGTACAACTGACACCATTGTGTCTGCCTCACAATAAGTTTGGTGCAGGTGCCTGGTTTGTTTATTTCATTAATGGAGGATAGGGGATGCTTATGAATCCTTTTTTTGTTTTGGAAGCAGTTTGCTGCTAGTCTTGGCTTTGTTTTTTCTTCTCCCTTCTGGAAGTTATTACTAACACTGACCCAAACAGAAATCCCCTCCTCAGATATAGTTCACACTTCGCGTGAAGCCAGGGTGTGTGTGGTATCTTCCTCAGAGACCAGAATTTTCTTGATATTTTTATGAAAACAAAAAAAGCAAATCTTCCAGCCCAAAGCCTTTGTAGCTGCTTTGTGTTTCAGCAGCATGATTTTCTAAAATGTGGCCTTGAGGGCCCATCAGCGTGCAGTGTGTGTTGTAGATGACGAGGTCCCTGGTCTAGGAGCTGGAGATCAGCAGAGACCCCCATCACTGCCTGGTTTTCTTTCCAGCCTTTGCACTATTAGGTACAACCATTTTTCTTTTGTTGGGGCCATTTTTCATAACATAAAAGCATTAGCAAATGCCCTTCTGTTTTCTTGTAAGGGTGTCATTCCAAAACAGGATCAGGAAGAACCCTTAGTTTCCTTTCAGAATAAGTATATATGAAGCTAGAAATGGATTCTTAAGGAGGCCACCCCTCTGATTGGAGATGAAACTTAGGTGGGGAGCAGGTTAAGAGAATGGGTTTTGAACAACTTCTTCCTTCTCCCCTCAACTTTTACTTTTAACTTTGCCATGACCATAACTGGCCAACTGGATGCTAAAATCAGGAGGACAAAATGTACTTTTAAAAAAGAGAAAAAGAAAAAAAAGAGAAAAGCACTTGCCAACCGAGGCATTTTCTGACTCGTCAGAAATATGTGTGTGTGTTCAACTGCCCTGTGCTCGGCAACCCGTTTGAAGGTCCATCGCTTTGTCATCAGTCTTTGTGTCCTGTGTCCAAAATGCCCTTCTACACCTTAAGGTGGGTGGGAGGGTGAGAGGAAAGCACCAAAAAATGCTCCTAGCCAATCAGGGCTCCTAGCTTCCACACAGGGTTTCTAGTTTGATGTTTGTGGACATTTTAACACGATTCTGTTTTGAGCCCACCAAGTTGCTTTCACATCTTTTCACTCTGCCCTAATCTAGCATGGAATGCTTGATGCTGCTTCCTCATCTTCCTGGTCATACCCCCTTCCTCTCCTCTCTCTCTCTCTCCCTTTCTATTTTTCTCTGTTGGTTTCTCAATTTTACTTATGCACTCTTCCTTCCACCTCCTTTCTTTTCCCTATTTTTAAAATGCATGGGCATCTTAGTTTTTTGAGCATGTTTTGATCTGCAGGCTAAGGTGGTTTACAACTCTGAGAGGCTTAATCATTTATCTTGGTTTGGGGGATGGGAGCAGAACCCCATAGTCTGTTTCAGCCAATCCCAGGGAGAAAAAGGAATCTTGCCCAACAGAGGGCGAGAGAGGAGGTGCACTTGCTCCCCCGAGGTCTTTTTGACTCAGAGGGGACAGACAGGCCCTGAAAGCCACCAGCCCAGCTGTGTCTGCGGGGTCTCTGCCTCTGGGAAGCAGGAAGGACTGAGCACGCTTCCCTCCACCCTTCCCCTCCCTCCCTGCCTTCTGCCATCTTGCTGAGTCCACACCCAAGCATGGAGGGGTACAGTCAGTTCTGGGGCACAGACTGAGAGGAGGCACCAGTACCCGCTTCCTTTTCCAAGGCCAGGGACGTCGTAGTTGCCCTCAAGCAGGCAGCATCTTAGTTGCTTTCCAGTGGCAAAGCTGGTCAGTGCTCACATGTTAGTTGGAGTGTTACCAGCTGTGGTTCTGCTATATTCCAGGGTCCTTACGTGAGCACATTTTCTGTATCTACCTTATTTTTATAGCATTTGTGGGGTTGATCCCCAGGATCACCTTTCCTACCAAATACTGTCCCATCAGACTGGGATTAACGATAGGAGAAGCTTTGAAGTCACATGCTCAATTTCTTGAGTTGTTCGCCCACCCCCACCTTATCCTCTGAGGCTAAAGCAAGAAGGCTGTGAAATTCTCATTCCGATTTCTTATTCGTAAATGGGTAGTGAGGAGGATAGATTCTGGTTTTGGTGCAGAGAAGTTAGACTTTCTGGTTTAAGCGCTAATCACAATAATCCAAACCCGAGAAGGTTCATGCTGTGGTTCCCTGGCACGTCGTCTTTGTGGTTACTTTTCTGTGATGGGCTCACGCTGCACCCTCCACTTACTGGCCTAGGCATATGACAAGGGCAGGGTGACCCTCCATCCATCCCATCCTCAAGTCTCTCCAACCTCTCTCAAACTGGCTCACTAGGGGGAGGGGGAGGGGAAGCCCCACTTCTCAAACAAAACGAAAATCAAGTTTGAATCTTAATTTAATCCACAACCTGCAGGCCATACAACCAGTTATTCTTGTTCCTTTGGATCATTTTCTGTTTTTCTTATTCTTCCCTCTCCCCTTACCTTTGTTTATCTTCTTCTACCTGTTTTTGATGGTTTCTTTCTTTTTTTCTTTCTATTCTTTTCTCTTTTTTTGTTGGTTTGTTTTGTTGTTTTGTTTGTTTTTTGTTTTATTTTCTTTTGTTTTATTTTGGTTTTTCCCCTCCCTCCCTCCTTCCCTCCCCTCTCGCCTGACTCTGACCTCTCTTGATTTGGTGTGGTTCTTAACAGACAAGCCCAAAAGCTCTCTGGGCGCCAGCAGCCTCCTGGTGGTGGTGTGTTAAAACCTTTAAGCCTCTCGCTAGCGCTGCCTTCAGCTATGTGGGCTCAACAGTGAGCATTTTGAGAATTTCATGGTGGTATGAGGCGGCTGGGGAAGGAGCTCTGTCTTTCTCTTTTAAAAAAACACATACACATCACTGGGGGGGGTGGGGTGAGGGTGGCACTGGTGGGAAGGGGAGGGCACTGTGATGGGCGTATCGGGGGGGATGTCTGAGCTTTTAAGCCAAAAGAGAAAGGACAGCTGGGACAGAGCCACTTTCTGGCACCTAGGTGCCACAGCCTGCAGTACGTCCTTCCTCTCTGCTCACGGAGATTCGGGCAGGGCTGTGGCTGATGAGGGAGGGTGGGAGGAGCTGGTAGAAAGTTCTGGACTCTTCATTTGTTTGCCAGAGCAGGCTTCCATGCCGGCACGGTTCGGTGAGCCGCTTTAATTGTTCAGGGGCCACCGGGCGTGCAGTCCCCGTGGGGGAGCCCCTGCAGGTGACTCAGCTCTGCTGCCTTAGAGCATGAGAGATGACTTGTCTTCCAGGCGGCTTTGCCTTTTATTCACCCAGAACTCTCTCCCCCTGTTTCTAGGAGAAAAAAAAAGTGCGTTCGCTACATACAAGGTGAAGGGAGCTGCCTCAGCCCACCCTCTTCAGATGGAAGCTTACTAGACTCGCCTCCTCCCTCCCCCAACCTGCTAGGCTCCCCTCCCCGAGACGCCAAGTCACAGACTGAGCAGACCCAGCCTCTGTCGCTGTCCCTCAAGCCCGACCCCCTGGCCCACCTGTCCCTGATGCCGCCGCCGCCCGCCCTGCTGCTCGCCGAGGCCGCCCACGGCAAGGCCCCCGCCCTGTGCCCCAACGGGGCCCTGGACCTGCCCCCCGCCGCCCTGCCGCCGCCCCTGCCGCCCGCCGGCCCCTCCGCGCCGCGGGCGCAGCCGTCGACCTCTTCCTTACATTCCCACGGCCCCCTGGCCGCGCCCCAGCCCCAGCCGCTGTCCCTGGTCACCAAGTCTTTAGAGTAGCTCGCGCGTCGCCAGCCCCCCGCGCTGTGTCGTGTTCGGTCCCGCTCTTCGTCTGCGCCCTCCGCTCCTGCCAGAGGTTTCGTTTTGTAACTTTTCATTTCGTGCCACGTGGCTACATTAGTTGATGTTTATGGAGTTCATTGGTCAATATTTGACCCATTCTTATTTCAATTTCTCCTTTTAAATATGTAGATGAGAGAAGAACCTCATGATTCTACCAAAATTTTTATCAACAGCTGTTTAAAGTCTTTGTAGCGTTAAAAATATATATATATATACATAACTGTTATGTAGTTCGGATAGCTTAGTTTTAAAAGACTGATTAAAAAACAAAAAGAAAAAAAAAAGAAAAGAAGCAATTTTGAAGCAGCCCTCCAGAAGGAGTTGGTTCTGTATTATTTGTATTAAATACGAGCTTGCGAACCAATCATTTTACATCTGGTTTTTAAACCATATGGGCACGAGGAATGCAGTGCCATTACTTTTTTTTTTTTTCCTTTCTGTGTGAAACAACTTTTATTGTGATGTTACTTGTTATTGTTTAAATGTACAGAAACAAAGGGTTAAAATGTGTTAATATACCTTGTTCCATGGTATTGTTCTTTTGGGGGGAGGGGATGCTACTCCTCAATTATTGGAATCACAATGCTGTTGGGCCAGTAGTATTTATTGCTTTAGAGATTGCTTGTTGTATGTTGTCTCTTTTTAAATATGTTTTTCTTTTTCTTGAAACTGTATAAAGTTTTTTTCCCCCCTTAGCATAAGCATCTTATATATAACAACTCATTTGTACAAGGTTTTTAAGTTTATATATAAAATGTGTATATATATTTTTTTGTTTCCCTTTTGGATTTTTTTTTTTTTTCTGTATGAAACCCAGATGTCACCAAATGGACATTTAATAGTTGCATTAAGGATCGGTAGCATTAACAAAAGTTGCTTTAAAAGCCATTATGTCAAACAAGACTTGAAAATTAGTGAGGGAATTTTCAGCGACGCTATCTGAGCAGCAGTGGGAACCAGCCTTGTTTCCCCTTTGAACTCCCAGTCGGATGCCCTTCGCCCTTAGGACATGGACTGACCGTGTGCAAAACTTTTATGTGCCAAAATTCTCAGTGACTTTAGCTTTCTCCCTCTTTTCAATGCTGTAATTTTTGTTCATCATGTTTTGCTGTGATGTTACATAGCTAGCTTTGTATGTAGTTTTAATGTCACCTATAACAAAAACGTGTTTGGTAGCAAGATTGTCCAGAAAGCATTTTAAATGAAGAGGTATTAAACCCTTAAGGGCCAAAATTCTGTATATTAGATTACTCTTAAATGAAAAACCAGCTGCCACTTTTATGTACACATATTACATACAAGCAGGCAGCAAACTTTAAAAATAAAAAAACCTAGGCATGTTGATGTTGCAAAATGCTGTATAAAGCTAAAACCTGTTCATTCAGTGCCATTGTAGTTGACATGAAGCGATTGTAAAACTGTCTCCGATTTTTCTCTGGTTTATTAAAATGCTAACTATAACATTTTTTGTGAATACTTTGAATGTTTCCTAACAGTTGTGATGTTACTGTTCCGTTTTATGCTCTTATTCCAAGTTCATTTTTAATGGTTTGGAAGCCATTTTTGTAATGAATAAATGTTCATGCTGTACAGTATCTGTAGCATGCCGTTCTGGATTAATAAAAGCAACTTAGTATGTGCAGATAAATGCTGGTCACTCATTTCTCTGTTTTGGATTTTTATCTCTAGGGGAACTAGACCTACCCTCATCAAGAGAAACATTGCCTAAATTGAAACACGTGGTTAGTGTATGGGTGGTGGGTGGTGATTAAGATACCAAAAAGTAGTGAGTTTAAGACAGTGATTTCTTACCCTCATCCTTGATACCCATTTTGTGTATCTTGTATATCTGGTTTATATGATGTGTGACTCGCAATGACAGCCAGGAAAAATGGGGTTCTTGGTGTATATCTTCCCCTATGGTATTTATGCCATCACCAGTAGTTCATTTCTGAAAGTAAAGCACAGTTCCAGAATAAATGTCACTTTGGGGGGCTACAAAACAGTAACACTAATATATCTGACCTATCCTTACTCTCACAGAAAGGTTTGAATTCTGGATAATGAGACTTAGTTCACCAAGAGTAGACTTATGAAGCTGCATTGTTACAATTAACAGTCGTCAATGTGAAGGTATCCTAACCGCTTGTAAGAGTTGCATGCAGGAGAGATGCAAGGATGTCAAATGGAAATGCTTTCTCTAGCAGAGAGCAACTATTGAGCAAGCAGCTTTGTAGAAAACTGGATCAAAGTGATTCATTGCATATGGAGGAGTTTTGCCATATGGGGGACCCAAGAGTTTTGGCAATACTCTGGCAAGAGTGCAAGTTCATCACCCTCACTGAGGAGGGGCCATAGTAAAGATCTTCCTAAGGTTTCCACTGAATTTCATTTCTCTTGCTGACTAAGTGGATATATGCATTGCACCCTTTATCTAGGACATCTGTACCTTCAAAGGATGCTGATTTCAATGGGCATGGAAGCTGTTCATGTTCCCGTTGTTGTTACTTAAGGTTACCAGCATGTCACACCAAGGACTTTGAAGCTCTTCAGAAACTCTGCTTCGCTCAAGCTAGTTTTTGTTCTGTAAAATCTCGGTATTTTGTTTTTGCTTTGCTTTGTATTCCCAGGGAGGAGTGTTTCTGGTTGTCCTTCATTTTATGTTGCACACTGGGCCCAGAGTGACCTCTGAAAACACAAGTAAGAACGATATCCGTTATTTGTTGCGCACTGTCAAGCCGTGTACGTACATTTCTAATGGAATCCTAATACTACCACCTGAGATAGCTATTATTCTCGTCCAGCCACCCTCTGCTTTATTTTCTAAAAATAGATTTAGGAACTCAGAGTTCGAGTGTCTTGTCCAAAGCCACACAGTTAGGAGATGGTGAGACTTCCCAGATCCGACTCCAAGCCCATGCTCTCCTGCCCTCCATAATAAAGACTGCCCTTGCCCTTCCAAAGAGTGATGGGACAGTCCTTGGGAAGGGTTTGCTGGTTTCCTCCACCACCTTCTCTGCCTCACATATTTGCTTTCCTCTCTTAGCTGTAGCATTAAGCCACCTACAAGCATTTGTGGTCTTTCTGCCTGGAGAACTTGCCTTTATGCTTTAGGTCTTGGGGTAGACCTCACTTACTTTGACCCCTCGGGGGTGGGTGCTATCTCCCTCCTTTGTGCTCTTCCAGATCCCTTTTACCCACTAACCATGCCACTGGGTGTTGCTTGCCTAGGCGCTTAAGACACACAGCATTTCTCAACCTCAGTATTCAGGATATATGGGCCAGATAATTCTTAGTCACGGGGACCTTTGTTGTGCTGTGAAGGATGTTTATCAACATCTATCCACTAGGTGCTATAATCACCTCCTCCTGCCAAGTTGTGACGACCAGAAATGTCACCAGATGCTGTCAGATATCTTGGGGTAGGGGGCGGCAAAATCATCCCCAGGTGAAAACCATTTCTCTAGAGACCTCCATGGATGGGAATGCATGTAGCTCTTTCTTTCTTTCTTTCTTTTTTTTTTTTTTTTTGAGACAGTGTCATTTAATTGCCCTGGGTAGAGTGCAGTGGGATCATAGCTCACAGCTACCTCAAACCCCTGGCCTCAAGCGATCCTCTTGCCTCAGCCTCCTGAGTAGCTGAGACGACAGGCACCTGCCACAACACCTGCCTAGTGTTTTTCCATTTTTAGTGGAAATGAGTCTTGCTCTTGCTCAAGCTGATCTTGAACTCCTGAGCTTGAGCAATCCACCCATCTCAGCCTCCCAGAGTGCTGGGATTACAGGCGTGAGCTACCATGCCTGGCCCAGGAGTGTAGCTTCCATGTTCACAGTGGCTAGGTGTTCAATATGTATCTTCTGAAGGAAGGAAGGAATGAGGTTGGTCAACTCAGTGTCTATGCCAGGAGAAGTGGAAGAATGGTAACTTCCAGAAGGCTTCCAAATGTGTTCTCTCAACTTCTGAAGTAGTGGTACCCTTCTTCATCCTTTCAGTTGCGCTGGAATGGATAGTGGCTCACTATCCTTATTACAAAAGCCAGAAAAAGGGCAAAGGGCAGCCCTTGCTGTCAGCCAGCCTGAGTACAGCTCTCCCTTCCTAAAATTCGAAATGCGTGTCACCTCGCCACATGCTTACCTGCCCACTGGCACTTGACTGCTACTCTTGAGTATCTTTTTCCCACCCTTACATGGTACCTCCTTTCCCCCTGGCTTTTGGCGGTCCCAGCCGCCCACATTCTAGTCTCCCAAAGGCCAGGCCAAGTCCTTGCCCTTCACCCCTTCCTCTTTACATCTGTTTGATTTCTTCCTACCTCAAGAGTTTGCTTTCACATGGAGCATCTTCCAATTTCATCTGTACGAGTGGATCTGTGGACTTTTTGTTCCTAAGAGACCCTACGACAAAGTCTGGGAAAACCATAACCCGTTCTCTTTCTGAGCCATATCATTGTGGCATCTGGGGAGACTTGGCCAAGGGTGTTTGCTTACTAGGAGAGTGTGTGCTTTCCTGCTGTAACGAATCACCACAACTTGGTGGCTTAAAACAACAGAAATTTATTCTCTTGTGGCCTTGGTGGTTGCAGGGCTGTGCTTCCTCCGGACAACCCAGAAACACCAGTCGGCTGCCTGAAGTCTCCTGCATCTTCACATCACTCCAATCTCTGCCTCCACTTTCACATCACCCTCTGTGTCTGTCTCCAAACTCCTCTGCCTTTCTTATAAGGATCCACATGATTGTATATTGGGCCCACCCAGAGAATTTTGGATAAACACGCTTTTCTTAGAGATCCTTAACTTAATCACATTTTTTGCCATACAAAGTAATACAAGTTTTCTTATTAGGACATGGACATATGTCTTGGGGGGCCACTGGTCAGCCCACTATAGAAACATTTGCCCGTTCTCGGACTGTTGTAAAGTCTCAGCACAGAACCCTTTTGAATGTTTCTACTGTTAGTGGTGGTCTTGGACAGGCCTCCATGGACCAGGATTATTATAGTAGGTAGTGTTCCATTTCAGATGTTAGAACGCTCACTTTTTAATCTGATTATGTGACTTCATTTACTTATTAGAAGGACCTTTCATGCAGATCCAGGTTTTCAAGGAAGGAAGCAGCTGGGAGCAGCAGAGTGAACCTGAGCTTGGAGGATCCCACATCTGGCCTCACTGTGTGTCCCTGGGTAATTCCTTCCTCTCCTCCAGACTCTGTTTCCTCAGCTGACAAGTCGTGGTGGTGGTGGTATCCATTTTGACAGATTCTCTTTTTTTTTTTGAGACAGAGCCTCAAGCTGTCACCCTGGATAGAGTGCTGTGATATCACAGCTCACAGCAACCTCCAATTCCTGGGCTCAAGCAAGTCTCTTGCCTCTGCCTCCCAAGTAGCTGGGACTACAGGCACCTGCCACAACGCCTGGCCATTCATTGTTGTTTGACGGGCCCAGGCTGGATTCGAACACGCCAGCTCAAGTGTAGGTGGTTGGCGCCTTAGCTGGCTGAGCCACAGGCGCCGAGCCCATTTTGGCAGATTCTTACGAGGGCTAAAATGCAGAGTGCCTGGAGTAATGAATCATGGGGTTTATTATTATCCTAAAAGCCAAGGGCCAGTTGTATATTCCATTTCTTTATTTCTCTTTGGGTTTTTTGCCTAGTCCAGATTTTCACACTCAAGTGAGAGAATCACAGAAATCTAGATGGGCAGACACAGGGACACTGTGACATCCACAAGTCATTCATTTTACTTACCGGCAACTTAATGGCCCTGTGAAAATTACTTCCACTCTCTAGGGAGCCACAGCCTGGCTGGGGTGCTTTTTGTGGTATAGACCTGTGGCATAGAAATGTGTTTTTAATTAAAGCCCTTTGGAAAGAAACTAAGGAGTAGCCCAAAAGTGTCTTGTGAATGGTGCCTGAGGGAGTGCCACAAACCAGAGCTAGGAATCACTAACGAACAGGACCATAGATGTGATTTTTCTAAAGGAGCCTTATCTGGGCTTGGCTTCTTTAACTCTCATTGCAGAAGAGAGAGATATGTAGCTGTTGCAGAGGCCTCTCCTGAATTCTGGTGGCTTTAGTGAGCTCTGGCTCTAGGACAGGGTTTTTTAAAGCTGGCATCTTAGGGGCATACTTGGAGGGAGCTGCAAATAAGCCTACTCATTCATTCTTTCATCCGTTCAATGACTATTTCTTAGGCACCTGTTTATACTAGGTACTGTTCTAGGCACTGGCACATAAGTCTGGATGGAGCCAGCTTGGTCTCTAGTTTTTCTTGAGTTCATTCCTTCATTGTCTCACAGGATGGAGTTTTTAAGGAAAGGGAAGGGGGAAGAATGTCCAACATTCTTTAGTACTGGACAAGCTGCCCACCTAGAAAGGGGTTTTATGCAAGGATCATAACACAAGGATTTGCTAAAAACTAGACTTGGATTTTCCTCTTAATCCTCATGGGAATAGAAACTGCTTTTGTGTTCATTTTTAGATGTAGAAAGTGAAGGCTTAGAGAAGTTAAGTGGTTTCCCCCCAGGCTCATATCTGGGAAGCAGGGAACCTACAATTTGAACCTAGGCAGCCTGACTCGGGAGGCTGCATAAATAAATACCATGCTACATTGCTTGTAATGAGACGTGCGCCATCTGAGTGGTGGCTGCAGAGAGCTGGATGGTGGAGCTAATTTGATCCAAGGCCTTACTGGAGGCTTCTGCAATGGAACCACCAGGGCTCTCTCTTCCTGTGTGCATGAGTTTGGGGGGTTTGTTTTCTTTTTCCTTGTGTTATTATTATTATACACACAATGTTATTGTGATAATTATATTGATTGTGTCATTTTGGACTCAGCACTGAATGTTCTAGACTCCTACAATTGGAAGAAAGTTAGAAATTATATATTCTATTAGTGAATATGCATGTTATTTAGTGTTTTTCAGATTGTAGGTTGCAATCTACTAATAAGTCCAAAGACTGACTTAGTGGATCTGGTTAGTATTTTTAGAAAGTAAAATTGAATGAAATAGAAAATAGAATCTATTGCTGTATGGGTATAACTGCATTATATAAAATCTTTCTTGCTGTGTTTAGGGTTTAATGTTTTAAAAGCCAAGCCTACACATTAACATTAGTTCTTATGCATTTAATGTATGAAATGTAGCATGGTGTATAACTGTAGTTAATAGAATAAAGTTTACTGATGAGCAGTAATTAAGCGTGTTACACCATTTCCCAAGATGGGCTCCATAGAGCGCTTGGTCCCATGGAATCTTCTTGGTCAAATCTGTTTGGGTAACATTTCATATGATGCCTCCTCTTAGAGTCTCCAGTTGCTCATTAATTTATAAGGCTGTGTGAAGGTCTGCCACAAATAATCTGCTTTCACTCTATAGTATTTCCAAAGAGTAACGACCATAAAAGACTATTTTGAATGGATAATGCTTGTTAATTTGCTTCTTAATTAATTTTCCTCCCTTGGACATCTTCAGAAATAGAATCCTTACATGTATATTTGCTCTCTTAAGTTTTTATGATGTAGTTTTGTTATGTTGTAGTTTTATTCCCAATTTTCAGGTGAAGAAACGGAGGCTTAACTTAAATAGTTGCTATTTATTAAGCACTAAATGTGTAATTGTCAGCTATGTCTGCAGTAATGCTGTGTAACACACTATCTTCAAACTCAGTGGTTTACAAGAGCAAGCCTTTCTTTTTTTTGCCATTAGGTCTGTGAGTCAGCTATTAACTTGGCTCTGGGCTAACTCCAGTTCAGCTTTGTTCAGCCTCTGTCTTTTTCTATGACTAGTGATTACTCAGGGCATGTTCCTATATTTATGGAAGAGACGTATGAGTTGTCTTAATCACTCAGTTTGAAAAGGAGACGTTATCAATTCTAGCTACATTCCATTGGCCAAAACATATGCCCAGTCACACATCAATAGGATAGGAAAGCACACTCTGACCACATTTGAAGGAATAGCAAACTTGCCTTGTCTTGCCTTCAAATGGCAAAGGGCATGGCTATATAATTCTATAATAGGAATAATGGGGCTTAAAACATCATACAATCTACCAAGGATTGCGCTAATCGCATTTCACATCTTATGTCATTTAATCTTTACCATTCTCTGAAATAGGTATAATTATTGCCCTCATTGTACACCCAAGAAAACTGAGGTTTAGAGATTTCAGTTCTCTTGCACAGACAAGAGCCTCCCACAGAGTATTAGGAGTGGAGGTAAAAGTGGAGGTTTTGTCTTGACTCAGAGAAAAAATCATTCACTATTTCACTATTAAGCATAGTGTTAGCTGTATGTTTTCATAGATACATGTTGTCAAGTTAAGAAAATTATTTTCTTGTTTTAGTTTGCTATTAAGTATTTATCATAAACTCATTTAAAGCATGAAAAGGTAAGTCACAGTCTAGGAGAGAGTCATATTTGCAACACATTTATCTGTCAAAGGAGAATTCCTAAAAATATCAAAAGAAAAGATAGATTAAACAGTTGAAAATCGAGGGAGGGAGAGACCAAAATAAAACCAAAAAAACAGGCTGGGTGCCCGTAGCTCAGTGGTTAGGGCACCAGCCACATATACCCAGGTTGGCGGGTTCAAACCTAGCCCCAGCCTGCTAAACAACAATGACAACTACAACTAAAAAATAGCTGGGTGTTGAGGCAGGCACCTGTAGTCCCAGCTATTTGGGAGGCTGAGGCAAGAGAATCACTTAAGCCCAAGAGTTTGAGCTGTGATGCCATGGCATTCTACCAAGGGTGTCATAGTGAGACTCTGTCTCAAAGAAAAAGAAAACAAAACAAAACAACCCAAACAGGACAAAGTCATTGACAAAAGGGGAGATATCCAGATATCCAAATAGCGTATGTTTAACTTTAGTGAATGATCATTACAGCTTCATCCTTAATGGCCTTCATCCTCAAACTGGACTAGCTGTCTGGCCACAGAATGGATGAATAAATTGTGCTGGTCATGTGATAGATGAGAGCTTCTCATCTAATGGCCTCAAGATATTTCTCATAGATGATATGTGCTCTATTCTATCAAAAGACTGAAGGTGATATTGGACGGGTTCTAGGTTGTGTGTGTCATACAGAGCAGGTAATAAAACACTGTAGCAGGCTCAGCACCCGTAGCTCAGTGGTTGGGCGCTGGCCACATACACTGGGGCGGCAGTTCGAACCTGGCCCAGGTCTGCTAAACAACAACCAAAAAATAGCTGGGCATTGTGGTGGGCACCTGTAGTCTCAGCTACTTGGGAGGCTGGGGCCAGAGAATCACTTAAGCCCAGGAGTTTAAGGTTGCTGTGAGTTGTGATGTGACAGCACTCTACTGTTTCAAAACAAAAATACTGTAGCAATGACTGCCACATGATCTCCAGAGTGGGTCCCCAGGAGGGGAGTCATCATGAAACAAACCTTTTGAAAAATTTGTAATGTTCCCTATTTACTTGATTTATGGAATTATGAAGAATTCGGGTTAACCATGCTAATTTCCTCCGGATCCTAAGGGTTGTGCTGGTTGCTTCTTAAAACAAGCTATGTGGTACCCATCCTCTCATCCATATTCCTGTTATCTTTATGAGACCGAATATGGCAGGAAATTCACAGTGAAAAATCTCGTAGATGGGAGTGAGGCTTTCTGAATAAGGTTTTCTGGAATGGCTTCTAAGAATAAATAATAATAAAACAGATCAAATTCCCACTAATAATTGTTTCAAATAACACTCTGCTAGAATCTGCCCTGGTGTCTATATTTGCTTAATAGGTACAAGGATTGAGGGAGGGTAGAAATAGGAACTCGTGGGCATGTCAGTGAAATTAGAGCTTGACTTTGGTGTCAGGGCGTGGTGGAAACTAACAGTTCTGGGGCTCCTTGTTCAGTTCTACACCTAAGCCTTCAGAATTCCCCAGATACTTCTGGGTAGGAGGGCTTCATAGGGAAAAGCAGGTGCTCTTGACAGAGTGGAACCACCTACTCTCTAAGAGCTGGAAAGAAGGACCAGAGGAAACTGAAGCTCAGAGAAGGGGCTCCCAGAGTGTTGTGCCTGAAGCCGCATAGCTGGATGTGGCCAAGTTCTAGATGCCATGATTCCTTGCAGTTTGGCCAAGAATCTTTCTCATAACTACCTGTTTGCTTTGATGTGGGGAATTTTAATCATGCTGCCAGCTCTAAGACATGTTCCCAATCCTGGGTGAGTATCCCGGTTTGGGGCCTCCAGTGCAGTGAAGGACTTGAGTCCTCCAGAAATCCCCCAGCTACCTGTCAGTGGTGCCTCTGCTGCTCCAGGCACCATTCTAGATTCCCAGGCATCTGGAACAGCATGCATTATTTTATTTGTTCTTCACCCAAATACTATGACATAAGCCTTTATATTTCCGTTGTCATGGGCAAGAGCAAAGTGACATGTTCAGCCAAAAAGTGGCACATCTGGGATTAAAACTAGGTCTAGGACTATGGAGCCAGTTATTTTCACTCACCCTGTGATTAAGCATCTTAAGAAGAAACTGAATCCCCAGATTCCTCTGAGTCTTGGGAAATACCATCAGGGCTAAGCTGGACTTGAATGTTTGTCCACTTGTCTAAAGCAGAGCTGTCCTACTGGGAACTTAGTGTTAGTCCTGTGGCTGCCACACCCTTGGGTAGGGTAGTGTGTGGACAGAAGATGCCACGGGCCAGCTGCCTGGCTAAGAGGGCCTGGATGCTTCCCCTCTGCTTGGTTCCAGGAGTGATGGCCTCACCCGACAGCCCTGCTATGGTGGGCAGCCCCTGAGGCCAGGTCGGTACAGGATGGAGGGCCTGGCATTTGGGGAGGTGATTGTGGTAAGACTTTCGGTGCTTCAAGGGTGGTGCTGGGTATCAGAGGCTCGGCCTTTGGCGCGGCAGCCTAGCCCTCTGCTTTCCCTAGGAAGGGGCTCTGCCCACTGCATGCATCCTCCCACCGGCCCTCCCCTTCACCCGCTCCACCTTATATAATGGCACATTATACAACATCGCAAAGCAGGTGGTATTTTTAAAGACAGCAAGTGAGCATTTTTTTGGCCTAAATTTGGGAACGAAACAGATGGATTTTTAAGACTCTGGGCTTTTCCTATGAATAGTAACCGTTGTTCTCCTCTGCTTTTAAACACCAGTTTCAAGACCACCTCCAGCAGCCAATCAGCACTCTGTTATTTAATTATAACAAAATTCTTAGCCCTGTCTGCTGCTGCTCGGACAAGTGGGGGGCACTGGATCAATTTCTGGAGCCAGGCAGACTTGCCAACAACAATTTTCCTTTTCCCAGAGGGCCTCGAAGGCCTGGAGCAGGTTCCAAGTTCCTCCTCTCCAGCCTGCTCAGTGCGGGCTCCCTGACAGCGAGTTTGAAAAGGGTTATAGAGAGGCAGATAAAGGCTGCGCTTGTTGGAGCCTTCCCTGACAGGGCCGACCCCCACACCAGTGAGCTCATGCCTGCCTCATTATGGCTGATGCCAGATTTTTTCCATTAACAGGTAATTGAGTAGAAACTAAAATAAGCGAAGTTTGTTTCATCCCTTGGATTTTCTTGCTGGGGTTTGAAAGAAAAACACTTTAGCATCGTTAGTGGAGGAGTGTCCTTGAAAACGTATTTATGTTTTCCAAGTGATTTGTCACTTGGTAGGTGTAATTAGCCACACCGTTCCCTGAGCCTGTCCCTTGTTTTTATTCTTTGAGGGCCACAGCGTTCAGAGAATAGGAGCTGCTTCCTCCTCCGGCCCCTTGCTGCCTGCCACCCTTTTTAAGGAGTGGATGGGTTAAGTGGGTTCAGAGCAGACAGCTGATTTTCCTCCCTCCTGCTTGCTGGCTCAAGAACACGCACACCTGGCGCCTCATCAGGGTGAGCCAGGACCCTGCAGCCCCGCCTACTACCCATCATGCCCCACTCTCCTCTTGCGGTTGCTGCTTCACCTTAGCTCCAGGTAGATGGCTGAGAAACAAGGAGGTTTGGTCTCACTTTATCTCTTGCCAGGTTTCTTTATGCCCCAACCCCAGGTCCTAATTTCACAACTTATCCTACCAGGAACAGTTGTTGAGAGCTGGTGGTGCCTGCTTTTTTCAGTCTCGTGAAGTTTCCCCATCGCTGCTCAGCCTCAAGTTCCCCATTAAGTCCAGAGCCAGATAAGGATGTGTGTGAGAGAGAGAGAGAGAGAGGGACAGGGAGTAACATGGAGACACATGGGAGTCTCCATGGGAGTAAGTTTCACCTGGAGCACCAGACAATCATGACCTTGTTTCAGCGTGGACCCCTTGGATACATGTATTCGGGTAAGCGCTGAGAGAAAATGTATTGGCTTGAATACAAACAGCACAAGGCATGTATTTTCAGTAGTTCATGAGCCCCTTGATAAGAATCACTATAGTAGACAAGCAGGGCCAAATTTTTTTTCCACAATTACTCGCCCTTCACACACCTGATAGACAAATATTTCTGATAGAAACTTGTACTTTTCTGGTAAACAAACGTAGTTCATGGGATTGTATTCATCTGGTACTCAACCAATAATAATGTCATAAGGAGTATTTGGCCATCCCTGCTTGGTGCCAGTGTGGGTGTCCTAACCACAAGTGTAGCTGCAGTAGATAAAGCCCCTGCCCGCCTGCAGCTAACATTCCACTGGGGAGAGGAAGGCAAAGGCCACTTGAGATTTCAGTAGGTGCTTCCGGGCATGAGGCATGAACCTCCAGGGGTCAAGAGAGGCTCTCAAGTAGATGTTGTCTTCCCTGAAGCCTGGAAGATAAGTTCCATGCTTAAATTTAGTGTCCTGAAGCCTCCCCATGCTAAGGGCTTTAAATGCATCTCATTGGATGTGTGTTCTGCTAGAGACCCCATTTTATAGATGTGGGCACTGAGGCCTGGAGTGACCTGCCCGGGGCATGGGAGTAGAGGAACCAGAGCTGGAGCTGGGCCTCTCAGATCCCCAAGTCTGTGTTCTTCCTTTTTTTTAAAATAGCTTTATTGAAGTATAATTTAGATACCAGAAAACTCACTTGTTTTAAATGTACAATACAATGACTTTTAGGAAATTTACAGAGTTGTGCAACTGTCACCACAATTCAAGTATAGAACATTTTCGTCACCCCAAAAAGGTCCCTCTTGCTGGGTTGCAGTCACTCCCTGTTCCCACGCCCAGCCTTAGGCAACCGCTAACCTGTTTGCTTTCTCCATAGATCTGCCTTTTTGTACATCTCATACACAGGGAATCAAACAACACGGTCTTTTGAGTCTGGCTTCTTTTACTGAGCACGGTTTCTTAGCCTTTTTTCCCATTACCATCTACTCTTCCCCCAAGGAGAAAAATCAAATTTAATTTAAATCCTCCCCGAAACAGAGATTAAATATGATCTTGGTGAGTAGGACTGAGCTTTGATTGTCTCCCCGTTGGAGGGGAAATCATCCCCCTGGAGAATATATTTGAGGGCCGTATATGTTGCAGTAGGTATCAGTAGTGCTTTCCTTCTGATTTTTGCAGAGTGCTATCTTTTGTTTATTCATTCACCAGGTAAGGGACTTCTGGGTTGTTTCACTTTGGCTATTGAAGACCCTGCCCTTAAACACCACGCTGCATCATGCAGCCCACTCCCCATTGGAGGAAGCGCTCTTAGGCATCTCAGCACTCCTAAAGGAGGGTATCAACAACAGCGTCTCAGTTTCCTCATCTAGACTTGAGGGAGGTGATAATCCTAAAGCCACAGGGCCATCAGGGCAACTATGTGGCATAATGTCTGCTCGGTGTCTTGTAGATAACAACAGCGCAGTGTGTGTCCAAGGCCCTCCCCACCCTCTCACCCTTTGCAGGGGGAAAGGTGCCCCTGTGGAAATTTGCCCACCAGGTTCCAACCCCAGCTCCAGTCCATGTGTCCATGGGTGATGTAATGTCTGACATTGTTGTTTTCTCCTTTTCCTCCAGTGCTATTCAGGTCAAACCCAACATAGTCTCTTAATAGGAATCTCAAGTATCTCGGTTTCTGGTGTCTGTAATTGACACACTTCCAGGGACCAGATGATTTTTTTTCTACTGCTGAAACATTAGTCTCCTGTGAGGGTCTGGGGGTGCATGTTGATGCCGTATTAAAATGAGCACCAGTCTGAAATCTCAGAGTGTGCTGCAGACGCTGCTGGGCCGATCATCCTGGGCGGAACCCCAGAAGTGTTTTGAAATAATCCTCCTTTCTGTAAGAGGCATCCTCCTTCCATATGTGGGTCTCACAAAACTATAAAGAGCAAATGAGAAATTAACTTTGAAGGTGCTTTGTAGATGGAGAGGCCCATGGGACAAGAAAGACCATGCCGTATCTCTGTTGTGTGGGGCCTGTCCCAGGACGCTTTCCTGTCCGGAGGAGGTGATGGGAGATATGTGTATCACAGGGACCTTGGGCAGCTCCCTGGCCTGCTATAGTGCCCAGGTACCCAGGGTCTCAGGCTCCTGCATCCCTTTAAGGTCTGAAATAATTCACAGCAAGTACTGAATCCAGATGTCAGGGCAGGAGGGAAACTCCAGCACTGGCCTGTGCCAACCTCCCCCTCCATAGGAGGGTACTACTTGTGGGGGCCTAGAGGACACCTGGTCAAGGGCGAGGGCAGTCAGCTTCCTAGCACTCTTTGGTTTTGATCCCACTCTGGCTTCCCTGTCCTTACCGCACAGCCTCTCTCCCCAGCCATTTTCTTGTCTCCATTGACCAGACCTTGGTGGTTGGGGACCCAGCTGAAGACTGTTGGGTGTAAAAGGATAACTTCTAGGGAATCATCTGAGCCTCATGCATCAGTGAGAGAACTCTGGACTAAGACTGCTTGAGTGGGAACCTCAGCTATGTGGCTTCCTGGCTGAGCAGCTTGGCCAAGTTAAGGAACTTCTCTGAGCCTTGGTTTTCTGTAAACAGATAAGATGGGTCTAAGACACCACCTACTTCTGAGGAGGCTGGATTGAGATCACCGTGCTCAGGCCAGAGTTTGGCGTTTCAGGCCTGTTCATAACCACCGGCTCATTACTATTCATGTGGTTTCGTGTTCTCTGGAGCAGGAGAGAGAAGGACCCCACCCAAAGGCAGTGTCAAGGAAGGAGGGTTCCAGTGTCTGGAAGTCCACCAGACTCCAACTTGCAGATTGTTCCCCAGGCCTGCGATCCCGCATGAGGTTCATTCAGTGTGACTCTAAATGCCTTTCTGATTCTCTATTCAAAGGCAGATACCCCATGGGAGGGCTCCCAGCTGAGGCCCTCTCAGCTGAAGTCCAGAGAGAGGGGGGCCGTGGCCCAAAGGGAGGTGAGGGCTCTGCAGCCAGGAACTTGTTCCTCCTGGGCCCCATTCCTGAGCCCAGCATAGCCTTCAGGATCAACTATTTGGCTCAGAATTAGCCTCATTAAAAGCAGACATTGCACCAGATTGTTCATAAAGGGTCTTAGATTTGGAAATAATTTTTTTCTTGATACATTTTTATTTAAACAGAGAGGGGTAACAAATAAGATGGTTGAATGAAGAATGAATGAACGAATGTATGAGCACAGGGTCAGTGAGCTCAGACTGTGACCTTCATACTTTTATAGAGTTTGTTTTCAAAGCAACTTACTACTTATTCCTTCTTTATGTCACCATGATGGCTTATTTCATAGAGAAAGTGACTTGGTTCAGTGACCAAAGGGTTGGGTCAGACCATTCCCCCAGCCAGTGCACTGATAAATGTTTAACAATTAGCACTTCAGAGGGAAAAGCCTTATCAGAGGGAAAAATCTGTATAATTTGCCAATTTCTGCAGTGTGAATACTCCACTATGGCCAATTTCAAGCTCTCGTCCTGGGACGAGACCTCAGAAAGACACCATTAGACAATATTTCCACCATATAGATACGATAGACATGCGTAACCTCAAGACCATAGATAATAGTAAAATAATTAGGAAGTGATGAGTTTTGAGCATTTATTACCTTTGTTGTATTTATTTGATGGAAAGTTCATATGACTTAATTTTTACAAACTATCTTGCAAAATTACTGAAACTTTAACAATTGGCTCTCACAAGCATAGTTACTGCCCCCGGCCCATTGGCTTCAAACCCCCTCAGCTGCCGTCCCTTTGCTGGTCCCTGAAGCATTCCCCCTGGAGGGTAGCCACCCTGCCTGCCCAGCTGACAGTTCTTAGAGTGTGGGGAGTAAGTGGGAAGAGACTCACCTACACACTCATCCTTCTCCGGTCCCCACTTTCCCCAGGGAAGTTGGGCCTGTCCCATTGCCACTGGACTGCTTCAGAAAGGAGATTCAAAGATACTCATTGTTCAGCCCATTTGCTGTTTGAGAAAATTCGAACACCTGTCCCAAAGGGAGTGTCACGTGAAAGGAAAAGTGCTCAGGGGTCCCAAGAAATCAGAGTGGGGAATTCCACGTTGTGCCAAGTTGCTGGAGAGAAGCTCCAGGGGCCGAGTTTCTTCCCCTGACGGTGTGTCAGGGCAGCAGGGCATTGTGGGTAGCCTCCATGCAGACAGCAGGCAAGATCAGGGCAGAGGCCCCATCCAGGTTTGGGGCCTGCCTCGCCCCTGCACACAGTGCTGGGTCCGGCCGTAAGAGGTGGCCAGCGGGGAGTCGCTGCTTTCAGCGGCCTCTCCCCCTGCCTCACCCATGACTCCCCTGGGTTCGGGCCTGCACCGGGGGGCCCACTAGGGCATTATCCTGGAAGAAAGCCACTCAGACTGAATGAGCAGTGTCTGCTTTCTGAAGGAGCTGCTCTGTTGCCCCCGAGACTGCCTGGCTCTTGGCCCTGGACCATTGTAGAGGGACAAAGCAGACACACACAACAATCCCATGACAATCTCCTCTCAGCCCTTTCTTCTTTATTATTGTTATTATTACCTTTCAAACACTCCAGCTCCTTGGGCTCGTTAGCTCTGGTGAGGCCTTTGGCCAAAGAGTGTGGGGGCCACCTCTCCCTCCGTTGCATACCCTCGCCCCCATAGGTACGGCTTCACTGCTGTCTCTTTGACAAAATATATAAAACTGATACTGATCGGTTAACATACATGACATCTTTAAACTTTAATCCATTTTCCCTCTGTCGACGCGGCGGGCCGGCCTCTGTAGAGGTGTCGGTCCATTGTTCCCTGTCAAAGCCTTCTTGAGTGGGTTTCCCACTGAGTCACTTTTGTGTGAGTCAAATCAAGATTATAGGTAGCGGAGAAGAAAAAGCAGAGAAGAGAAGGTTAACCCCTCATTTTAGACTTTAAGAAAAATCTGCCAGCAGGTGCCAGTTGGAGTGGGTAAGGCACATGAAAGACCAAGTCCAAGCTGGGTCGCCTGTGTCACAAGAGGAGTTTTTCAGGGAGAAGCACACAAAACATGCATTGTCGTGGTCGCACACAGAGACATAAATTTAGGAACATGCTCACCCTTCGCCTGAACATAGTTAGCTCTGATAATGAGGAACAATGAGCCGCAATGAAGCCACCCGGATGGAGTAGCGACAGCAATGACACTTGCTCATTCTCTCACAGAAGTGGCTTCCCTCCTCTTCCTCTTCTCGTCTCCCAGCGCCAAACAATCCTCTGCCACTCACCACTGTCCCTCCCTTCACCCCCCACCTTGCCGGGCGGCATGGTGGAAAGGACACAGGTCCCGCAGGAGGCAGCTCTTCCGAGTTGGAGCAGAATCCTTTTTGGCATCTGAAGTCCCTTTGGAGAAAGTTCAATACAGGACACCCTTCCATAATGGACAAGGTGTGTAGCTACGTACTCTCGTGCTCAGGACGCTGGTGCAAAAGTTGAGACGGGGGGGAGGGGGGGGGGAGGCAGGTGAACTAGCCAAACAGAAGAGCGAGGGCGCTCTGGAATCAGACTGGCTTCCATCCTGGCGTTACCATTTTTAGCTGTAGGATCCTGGTAAATGGCTTCATTTCTAAGTCCCTCTCTTTCTTCTTCTGTTAGATAGGGTAGCACCACCTCACAGGCTTGAGAGCAAGGTGACATGGCTGTAAACTGCGTAGCATATCGTAAGTACTTAGTAAGTGTTGACTGTTACTATTATCACTGGGCAAATGAACCAATCCCCTGAGACAAAAAACAAAACAAAACACAAAACCCAGTGATTAGATTTTGAACACCTAAGCATTAAGTTCTATGATTCTCATGTAATTTTCCCATTTAACCTTAGGATAAGGAAAATGATCCCCTTCTCATGGAGAAGGAAACTGGGGTCTAGGAAGAACAAACAGCATATGCAAGGTAATACAGCAAATAGTGACAAATGAAGGACCAGGTATCCTGATTTTGGATGTGACTGCAATTCTCAAGGACAACAGAGTCAGTGTCCTGAGTTGTTAATCATGACAACTAATATTTCTTAGTTGTCTGTATTTTCAGACAACTAAGAAATATTTGTAGCTGTAGGAGTTGAAAGAAAAATGATTTGGAGACTACCCTTCAGTTAATTAAAAAAAAAAAAAAGCCATCTCTCCAGAACCTACCATTTTGTAAATATCTTGATGAGTCCAGATCTTTTTGTAAACAAGGCTCAGACCAGATGGTCTCCAGGGAAGCTAGTAGCACAGTTGTTAAAAATCCAGGTTTGACTCTTGACTCTGCCACTTTCTGACTAGTTGTCTTTGGGCAAGTTACCTTTCCTCGTACTGGTTTTCCTCTCCGTTAAAAAAGAAAAAAATTAAGGTTTAATTTGCATATAGTAATAGTTGACCTTTTTAGTACATAGTTTTGTAAGTTTTGACAAATATGGTGTGATCAGGAGTGTCCCCTAGCTCAGTGGTTAGGGCACTGGCTCAGGGGCTGGTGGATTCAAACTCAGCCCAGGTCTGATAAAAAATAACCAGGTGTTGTGGTGGGCACCTATAGTCTCAGCTACTAGGGAGGCTAAGGCAAGGAAATCATTTGAGCCCCAGAGTTGGAGGTTGTGGTGAGCTGTGATGCCACGGCATTCTACTGAGGGTGACAAAGTGAGACTCTGTCTCAATTAAAAAACAAACAAACAAAAACCGCTGTGGTCAAAACAACACCATAACCAAAACATATAGAGAACATTTTCAAAACTCTTCCAAAATTCACTTCTGCCCCTTTGTAGTAAATCCTTTCTGTTCACCAATCCCCAGCCCTTGGCAGCCCCTGATCTGTTTTGTGTCCTTGTAGCTTTTCATCATGAGAATTCATATATGTAAACTCATAGCATGTGACCTTTTGATTCCAGTTTTCTTTCACTTAGCCTAATGCATTGGAGACTCCTTAGGGTATTATGTACAAGTAGTGTGTTTCTTTTTATTGCTGAGTAATAGTCTGTGGAGTTGAAAATCTAGCTTGTTTGCTCATTCCTCAGTAGAGGGATGTTTGGATTGTTTTCAGTTCGAGGTGATTGTGAATGGATCCAGTATACACATTTACATACCGGTTTCATTTCATTTAGCCGGATACTTAGGGGTAGGCTTGTTGGATCATGTGGTTTGTGTGTGTTTGACTTCATGAGAAACTGCCAAATTATCTTCCAAAGAGGCTGTGCCACAGCATGTTCCCACCAGCCACATATGAGAGTTCCAGTTGCTCTGCATCCTTGTCAGCATTTGATGTTATCAAGTTTTTAAATTTTAGCCATTCTAATAGGTGTGTAAACCTTTCCTTTTAATCTATAAAATGGATAACTATAATTATGCTTTTAAGGTACTCTTGTGCAAGTTAGTTAACATGTCTGTGTAGAGCACTGTGCTTGGTGCCTGGTGTGTAAGGAAGATTTGCTCAGTGTGAGCTGTATTATTTATCATTCTGTCAAAGCCCACCATTCTTGCATGTGATGAATATTGTACATTATGCTTCTCAAGGTCCCTTTTTCTGCATGAAAACATTGGTCTGTACTGGTTCAGATTGCTGCCGGGCTCTGTGAAGAGACCACTTTGTGTATCTGTTTCAAAATCAGGCTCTGTTTTATCTTCCTGGCTCTCTGCAAAGGGACTGAGCAGTGCCTGCTGGCTCTGGGCCAGGCTGGTCCCGGGGAGCTCTAAGGCCGGGCTTTGGTGAGCAGGCCATCCATGTGCGCTCTCCTGCCATGGCCCGAGGTCTGGGGGTTTTTCTTGGCCTCCTCCCACCCTAGCTGTTGGGCCTGCCTGCCCTGCCAGCCAGAGCACCCAGCCAGAGACACAGGGGCACCGTACACACACGGCTCCCTATTAAACACAGTTTACCAAATATAAGCAACACGGCTAAATGAATCAACCTCAGGGTGATTTGGCCTTGGAGGTCTCGTGGAGGGAAACAAACTGTACAAACATTCTTTCAAAGCACAGCCAAACCATTGGTCTAATCACAGTGGTGGAAGCTGGAATTGGTGACATTCATTCCCCCTCCTGACTGTACCCTCACAGAGCCAGCTGTGTTAATGTTCCAGGGAGTCTGATTGTCAGCAGAAGCCTGAGTTCCCAGGATGTGACATGACAGGCTTAAACCATCCAGGCAGCAGTCCTGACGAAATACAGGGTGGACCCAAAGCCATCAGGAGGCTGGCCTGGTGCTGAGCAGTGTGCCTACACGATGCAAGGGAGCCGGCAGAGAGCTCAAACAAGTTGAGCATCAGGAACAAAGAATGCAGATGACAGGTCCAAAGTAGGGTCCCACAGCCCTGCTTATAAGGTGTTTCTGTGTGAATTAGAAACAGTTGCCACCTCTGAGAAGACTCAGTCCTGTGGGTGCCCTGCTCTGATGGCAGAATACCCCTGTAGCAGGACACGTCATGGGCAACCCTCATGGCAACCCTGGTTCCGAGACCCCTACTCCCCTCTGACACTCTTCTGGCTTTCTTTCCAAGGGGGTTGCCATGGCCGTCAGCTGCACCCCCACCTGCGAGCTGTGCTCTGAGCAGGCCCTCCCTGTATCAGGGGATCGTCTTCAGAGATCAGCCCAGACCCAGAGAGCACTTGGCATGGGAGGGAGAGGCACCAGCTGTGCCCTCTGGTCTCAGGAAGACCTGGAAACTGAGGAGGGGCAGGGGTCACACTGCCATGTAGTTCCGTGATGCTGAAGGGGACTGCCCTGTGTAACTTGTCAGAGGAGTCGGTGTGGCACCTCTGAGAATAGCTCATCCAAGGTACCTTTAATATTCAGGAGGCCATGGGGTGGATCCAGGAAGTTTTGGAGTAGGCACAGGGAAGCAAAATTATAGAGGAAAGGCAAATTGTACCTCCTGGGCGTGAGCTTCTGGAACCCACGCTCTCTTAGTTCTCTTCCCACCTTTCTAGCTGATTCTTCCTGGTCCCTTTGCTGACTGCCTCCCCCTCTTTCATAAACCTCCCAATATTGGAGCACTGGGAACTCTGTTCTGAGATAATTTTCTCTACCTATTCTCTCTCTCTCTCTCTAGGCCAGTGGTTCTCAACCTTCCTTCATTTGCTGCAATGTATTTTCATTGGTAAAAGGGGTTGCGACCCACAGGTTGAGAACCACTGCTTTAGATCATCTTAGCCAGACCCATAATGGGTAAATGCCACCATCTTAGTCAATTTGGGCTGCTGTAAATTTCCAAAGGCTGAGTGGCTTAAGCAACGAATATTTATTTCTCATGGTTCTGGTGGGTCCAAAGATCAGGGCACTGGAAGCTTGACATCTGATGAAGTCCCTCTCTCTGGTTTGCAAACAGTGGTCGTCTTGTATCCTCACGTGGCAGAAAGCTGAGAGAGTGAAAGCGAGCTCTCATGGTTTTTTATAAGGGCACTGATTCTATTCATGAGGGCTTCCTGCTCACGAATGTAGCTAAGTTCCACCTCCAAACTCCATCACCTTGGGGGAAAAGGTTTCAACATATAAATCTGGGGAGGGAAAAAAACATTCATCTCCTAGCATTCTACCTGCACAATGTCTCTTTCCAGGGAATCTAACCTAGACCCAAAGCATTAAATGCAACCCTAAGGCAGATGATCCCCAGTTATGCATGCCCAGCCTCTCTCCCCCAGAATTTGTCTTGTGTAGCCACTTCCCTTTAGAGATCTAATAGCATCTAGAAATTATCTGGACGTGATAAACCTTGTTTTAGTTGTTGTTGGTTTTTTGAGATAGAGTATCACTATGTCACCCTCGGTAGAGTGCTATAGCATCACAGCTCATGGCAACCTCAAACTCTTGGGCTCAAGCCTTTCTCTTGCCTCAGCCTCCAAGTAGCTGGGACTACAGGTGCCTGCCACAATACCCAGCTATTTTTTGTTGCAGTTGTCATTGTTGTTTAGCTGGCCTGGGCTGGGTTCAAACCTGCCAGCCTCAGTGTATGTATGCTATGGGTGCCAAGCCAGTAAACCTTGATCATCTGTTCTAAACCTTCTCTCCCACCTCCTCCCACCCCATATAGTCAAGGATACCCCATCTCCCAGTTTCCCTCATCCTCTTTCTCTCACACCCGCCTTCTCATATCCAACCTATGATCAATTTCCACCAATTCTACTTCCTAAACATGAGCGAGTCCAAACAATTCTTCTTTCCAGCATAGATTCATCCACCTGTCTCCATCATAACCATCACTGTGACCATCATGGATTAAGTCAGCATCACCCCTGCTCAGACTAGCACAATAGCTTTCTGTCTGGTCTCTCCACTTCTACACATGTCCCCACCCATTCATTTTGTCTTCATGTGGTTGTCAGGGTCAGGGGAGTTTTTTGAAAACATGAACTATGTCACGTCACTTCCAGCTCAAAACCATTCAATGGACTTCCACTCCATGTGTCTAAAATAGGACCACCTTACTGTGGTCCTGAGGGCTGTACACAAACTGGCCCCTTGCTGCTTCTCCAGCCTCATCTTCAACATGTTCCCCCTTTGCCCATTGCACCCCATCACATTGACCTTTCTGCTTCAGCGTCCCCATCCAGAGGTCCTTGCATCAGCTGTCTTGCTCCTGAAACACTCTTCCTACTCAACTCACAAGGTTAGCTCTACTTTTTTTTTAATTTTTGGTCATTTCCTTTCAGTCCTGTCCCTAGAGAGGCCTTCTCCAGCCATCCAGTCTAAAGCACCCACAAGGTCAAGCTGTATCACATGAGCCTATTTTAACTTTCCAAGTAGTGATCATCACTTTCTGCTTTGCTCATTATTTATTATTTCCTGTTCTTTCCTGCTAGAATACAAACTCTCTGAGAACAAAGGCTTGTCTTTTTCCCCCATTGTATGCCCAGCTTTTTGCAGACTGTCTGGCCTGTTGAAGGTGTTCAACAAATATCTGTTGCATGCATGGATAATTGAATGAATGAATGAACATTAGACTTGTAGGCAGAGGTCCCAGTCCCCATCCTTTAGCTCTATGTCCCTGAGAAGTAACTACTTATTAATTTATTAACTACTTTATTAATCAGTGCATATTTTTCACCCACCAACTCTAAGGCAGGCTGATGGTAAAAAATGGTCCCTGCCATCAGGGAATTCGTGGGTCTGATGAAAGGCAGATGACTGTGGACCCACGGCACAAGGAGGACCCAGAAGAGGGGCTCCTCCTCTAGCTGGAAGGAAGAGATTTATGAGTTGAGACCCAAAAGACAAGGAGGTGTAGCAAGAGTGGCTCAGAGAGGGGCACAGGGGTTGCAAAGTCCTTGAGAGAGAGAAAGAAGGGTATATTTCAGGAATGGAGAGGAATTGTCAGCGGCTGGAGCCAGACAGCAGAAAGCAGGAAAGAAGGAAGAATAGAGGGATAGAGGGAAGGAAGGAAGAAGGGAGAAGGCAGAGCAGATGGTTGAAATTCGAACCTTGTATTTAGGACCCTTTTGCTGGGAAACAAGGATAGAGAAAGTGGTCTTGATTATATGGCCTTCTCTTGTCCTGGTTCTTAGCCCTGGTCAACTAGGCTGCCTTGGGCCACAGCCCCCTTTTGGTTGTCCCCTATGCCTAGTGACAGCAACAGAGGATATCCAGGTTGGTCTCAGACTACTGTGATGCCCTCTCGCTTCCCATTCCAGACAGCCCTTTGTAGTTCAGTAGGATCTCTGAACTCTCACCATAACCTCCATTTACAGGTGAGGAAACCAACCCCAGAGCCAGCGGGATGTGCTGGGATGAGATTGGGTTCTCACGGTGGTGTCATGAGACTTCCCACATAGGTTAATACAAACACTTATGTATGTAGATATTGGAAGGGGTCATTTATCATGTAGGGTGAAGGTGGTTAAAAGGGATACCAGGTTGAAGAGAGACTTTGGGCAAGACCTATAAGTCCTGCTGTGAGTAGATGAGTACTCTCAGAGACAGAATTGAGTTCTCTATGTGGCACCACAATCCCTTCTCTCCTGAGATGTGTCTTTTTGGGCAGACTCTTTGCCTCACCTGGGGAGCATGTTCTGGGGGTCCTGAAAGGCCTGACCTGGCACCTTACAAGGGGCCTCCTGCCACACTCCCTTGATGCCAAGAGCCTCTGCAAGCCACTGGTGCCACAGATGGCTCCAGACCAAGCTGATGGCATTTGTTCTGACTTAAAGTGTTTTCCTGGAGCATCAAGTGTAGTTGAGCTGTGTGTTTCCTGGCAGAGCCAGGCTGGCACTGGACTTGGCCTGTAGTGGTGCCTGGCTTCATGAGAGGGCCATATCTGTGGAAGGGGTCTTGTCAGTTTTGGAGGAGGCGGCCACCCTGTTTCTCTCTGAGTCCCTGGCGAAGGGTGTTATAGCCATGACATGCTGTCAAGGAATGTGAGATAAACGGAGCCAAAAATAGCAATTCCACTTCTGGCTTTTTCTAAATCATCATGTGTCATTGGGCAAACTTCTCTGCTTCTCTGGACCTCCTCTACCCTGTGCAGACAATTCTGCCTGCTTCCCAGGGCCCCTGAGAACTACTGAGAGATCTCTGTGAACTTGGCAGAGTGCAACTGCTGGGTAACCATAGGGAGTGATGGTGATGGGTCAAGTGGTATATGGGGCAGCCTGGACATTCTGTGACCCACACCTCAGTATCCTGAGCTCACCCACTGCAACCCGGGTCAGCAAGAACACAAGGCAGCTATTGCTATCCTCAGACATAAGAATGCTGTATAAACTTTTAATATTAATAACTATTTAATGGCTAACATTGTTAGGGGCTCCAGTGCCAAGCACTGTGTTTTACATCTTGTGTAACTCAACAACTAGACCCATGGATCAGAATATTACTCATGTGTTCCAGGTAAGGGAATGTAGCTCAGAGAAGTTTCAGAATATAAACCATGCTTTTCAGGGGCAAATCTGGGCTTTGAACTCAGATCTGTCTGATTCTAAAGCCTGTGTTCTTAGTCAGTATCTAAAAAAGCCAACGCCCTTGCTTTTATTGTGCTTTACTGAACATGGGGTGTTTGCCAGCCTGAGGGTCAACTATGGACAGAGTGTGACGAGGAAGGAAAGACGGGTAAGTGATGGACACACTCATTTCAGCTTCACAGTGGGAACGGATCTGTAGACTGGGAGCAGCAGCTGTGATTGGGTGAGTTGGGGTCCCAGAGTGGTTATTTTCTTGTTGGACAGCAACTGGGTTAACCTGGTGAAGAGCCTGGGTTGTGGAGTCAGACATCTGTGCACTCAAATCCATGTTATACTTCTAGGTGACTTTGGGCAATTTGCCTAGCCTGTCTGTACCTCTGGTTCTTCCATTATAAAATGAAGCTGGCAGTTCCTCCCTTATCAATAATTCCTACTGTTGTAAATTGTAAACCAAGTTAAAAGAAAGCCCATAGGCAAAGGTGGTACTTAGCTCAAAACAATGGATCCCTGATGCAGATAAAATAGTGCTTCCTCTCCAGAATATTCTTGCAACACATACTCATATGCACACAACTGATATGAGTATCGGACCAAAGCTGAAGAAGATTCCTAATCAGTTTCTCTAAGAGAGTCAGGGCCATGAGGTTTGCATGTGGATGACACCTGTGATGTTATCTGCAGAAGCTGTTCAACATGGGGGCATCATGAGACTTCCCACATAGGTTAATACAACCAATTATGTATGTGGATATTGGAAGGGGTCATTTATCATGTAGGGTGAAGGTGGTTAAAAGGCATATCAGGTTGAAGAGAGACTTTGGGCAAGACCCCTAAGTCCTGCTGTGAGTAGATGAGTACTCTCAGAGACAGAATTGCGGGTAAGCATTGGAAATACAACACAAAGAAGAAGCGTTGGGAGTGTTGAGTGGACAGAGACCTGAAGGGGCAGAACTGCTGACTTCCAGCCCCTGAAGGAGAGAGGTGAAGGGCTCAGGCCATTCTGGAGGCCCTTGGGAAGGGAGGGCTAGAGCTGAGAAGGATTTTCCTCTATCAGAGCCTTAGTCCATTTGTGCTGCTACCACAGAAGACCACAGACTTGATCATTTATAAAGAAGAGAAATGTATGTTCTCACAGTTCTGGAGGCTGCGGAATTCAAGATCAAGGTTTGCCTCAGGTTTACTTGACTGCCGAGGTTTGCTGTCTGCCTCCAAGATGGAGGAACGCTGTGTCCTAGCATGGTGGAGAAGGAAGAAGGGTGACCTTCCTTTGTCAAGCCCTTACTTGGTATAAATGCCTTTAATCCCACTAACCTGGGTGGAGCTCTCGTGACTTACTCATGCCTTCTACCAAAGTTACACCTCCCAATGCTGATGAGGGGATTAGGTTTCAACATGAATTTTGGTGGGGACAGATCTACTCAAACCACAGCAGAGCCATATAATGGTGAAGGGCATTGCTTCCAGGAGGGGCGAAGCTGAGGGGACTCTCCCTGTAGTTTTCTTTGAATATTCATCTACTTGTTGGATTTCTTACAACCCTGCCAGTAATGTGAGAAAACAGAGCAGGGTGCTACTGGTACTACAGTCTGGAGGCTTCCTCCGTCTGGACCAAGGCTGTACCTTCGTCTTTTAAATAGGAATCTCTGTGGGTTATTTTCCTGCTCTCCAAAAAACATCTTGTTAAAACAAAGATCTCTGCGCAAGAGGATAACTGAAAAACTCACGGAGGCAAACTCAAACTCTCAGAGGGGTGGACTATTGACTTGTGCCTAGAGAAACCTCCAAGCCACCTAAGGGCAGGGTCCTGGTGGCTGTCTGGGTTGGTGTCTGGCACACAGCATTCTCAGTGGCTAGCACAGTGCTCCACACTTAGTAGGTACTGAATATGTGTTCCCTGCATGCATAAAGGTATTATATAAACATTCTGTGAATATGTAGATACTTTAAAGGCGAATCCAGGAATATGCCATAAGTATTGTTTTATAAATTAGTTTTTCACTTGAGCAAAATAGCCTGAAAAATATCAAGGCCATTACATTTTCTTTTTTCTAAACACAGTATTTGATGAATGCATAGCTTCCATTGAATGACTACATCATAACCCATTGAACAAAGTTGGTTACCTAGGTTGTTTCCAGTCTTTTTGAGATTATCAGTAATATTGTGATGAACAACCTTTTATTAAAATCTACGAACACATTTTTTAATTATTTCTTTAAGATCCATTCCTGGAATTGGCATGGCTAACTTGATGGGAATGGACACTTCATTTTTTGGAAACAAAATACTGCCAAATTGTTCTTCAGGAAGTCTGCTTCAGTCAGCCATAAAGGACAGTAGCCATTTCCACTCTTAACTCCTATGTATTATTGTTTTAATTTAAAAACCGCACCAATTGTTAGGTAATAGAATATATCTTGCTTTTAAATTTATACTTAATTTTAGAATAATAAAACATTTTTTTCTAATGAATTTAAATTTTTCTATGTATCACTTCCATCCATTGATCCAATTCCATACAGAATAAATTGTATATTTCAAGAGAGCTAGCATTTAAAAAAATTATGTCCCTTTAAAAAAATTATGTCCTTTTAAATCATGTATTATTCTTCCTGGCTAAATGTTTATTTAAAAGCTGATGCTCAGCTAGTATGATTTTCCAGATCTTTCTCCATCCTGCTACCATCCTCTGGACTTGATGCAGTGTGAGCATGCGTGCCCTATTTTGATTCCAGTAGGAGCTCAGCCTCGTGTTACGGAGGGTGACGTGCACAGCGTGGAGTGGTGCAATCATTTTTTTGCCTCTGGATGCTCCCCTTTACTATGTAGCCTGAGGGCGCATTAACTTCATTTTCTGAAATTTACTCATTTTAAAGTTAAACATAAATGCATCCTCTTATAAAAAATTTAATTAATCAAAATATATAGAACAATGTATTAAAGTTCTCATCAACTGTTCATTCCCATTCCCTTCTCTAGAGCCTGTTTATTTCATTAGCATATGTAAACATATATTTATGCCTTTTATTATATCAACCTTTTTTTTTTTTTGAGACAGAGCCTCAAGCCGTCACCCTGGATAGAGTGCTGTGGCATCACAGCTCACAGCAACCTCCAATTCCTGGGTTCAAGCGAGTCTCTTGCCTCTGCCTCCCAAGTAGCTG
>CAUYON010029252.1:0-18062 GCA_963573935.1 Arctocebus calabarensis | reverse complement strand
TATCCTTGGGGTCGCAGGTCGCTCCAATAGGGTTGATATGCATTCCTTGTCCTTGTCTCTTGGCTCAGCTCCAAACCGTTGGCTTTCTTGCTAAATTTCTGTCCTTTAACTCTCCTTCTGGACAGGAGTGTCTGCAGAAAGTTGGCTACAGACCGCCATCTGGGCTCCTCCCCCTCTGCTGTTATTCTTATGAGCATTCCTTTATAAGTGACGAGGCATTTTTTTCTTGATGTTTTGAAAATTTGTTCTTTATCTTTGACTTTAGACATCTGATTACAATGTGCCATGGGAAAGATCTTTTGGTGTTGTATCTGTCTGGAGATCACTCTTGTATCTGATGCTCTTGTATCTGAAGATCTAAATCTCTTGCAAGACTTGGGAAGTTTTCATCTATTATTTTAAGTATATTTTTTCATTCCTTCATTTTTCTCCAAGTCCTTGGAGTATACCAATTACTCTTTATATTCAGTCACTTTATATTGTCCCAAATAAGCATCATGAAAGCTTTGTACAATTTTTGACTGGTAAGATCATCTTTATTTTTGTCTGACTGGGTTTTATTTCAATAGACTTGTCATAAAACTCTGAGATTTTTCTTCTCCCTGATCTGATATATTGTTGAAGCTTTCAAATGTATTTTGTATTTCCTTTAATGAATTCTTAAGTTCCAGAATTTCTTTTTAGTTTCTTTTCAAAAACTATCTGTCTTTGGTAAATTTCTCATTCACATTCTAAATTCTTTTAATTTTTTTGTATTGTTTTTCAGAATTCCCTTGCACCTCACTGAGCTTCTTTAGAATCAGTATTTTGAATTCTTGATCTATATTTTATCAATTTATTTTTTATTGTGGTCTCTTGCTGAAGAATCTTAGTATTCTTTTGATGGTGTTACATTTTCTTACTTTTTCATGCTTCCTGTGTCCTGATGTTGATATCTGTGCATCTGGTTACTTCTACCAATTTTTTTCTAATTGGTTTTGTAGCAGAGAATTTTTTTTCCTGAAGATGTATGCATATTGTTGGTTAACAAAGCACTTTGACTTTGATTTTAGAAGCCTGAAGTACTGTGATATCTACATGATTTCGTTGGTGGTACACAGCATCAATGATTTCCTTAGTATCTTATAGTATGATTATTACTAGAGGCTGTGGTAATGTTTTGCTGAGGTTAGGATACTGAGTGGACCACTCTTCAGGCCCCAATAATGGCTGCAGTGGCCTGCTTGGATGCTGGTCATGGCAATGGTGGACCAGGCATGTAAGCAGGTTCTCAGGCCCCTGGGCAGTTAGTGTGATGTCAGTGATGGCAACAGTGGTGGTAGAGCAACCCACTTGTGCCCTAACAGTGCATGCTTGTGTGCAGGTAGTTATGATGGGTTGGGCAAATCAGTCCTCTGGTTTGCTGTTGGTATATGTGGATTAGTGTCAGCTGTGGTATTATCTATAGGTTTGGCCAGCCTTTCCCAGCAGGAACAACCAGGTGCCCACAGTGCTGGATTGGGCTAGGCAAATTCCAGGGCCCTGAATGATATACTTGAATACTTAGGGTAGGGAGATAAGCCACCAGGCTTGTCCTCTGTACCACTGGTAGTACATTCAGGCATTGGCTGTGACAGGCAAAGGTGAGGTGCTCCCAGGATGCTCCAGTGCAGGGTCTGGTAGTTGTATCTGGGGCCTGCCACCAGTGAGGGTGAGGCCCCTCTCAGCTATTGCAGCATTGACAAGTAGCTGTGGGGTGTATAGTCTGCTCATGCCTTGATCTCACAGCAGTCCATAGCAGCACCAGTGGGATTTATCATGTGGGTGTATGGGAGTGCCTACTTTTTCCTTCCCTCCTTGGCTTCCTTCTGTGGTTGCAGCAGTGTGAGCCCCAGCTTACCCTGAGGGTGGGACTTCTGGACAGCTAAACTCTCAGAAGAGTAGCAACTGTGGGCTTGCTAGGGAGTGTTATGTCTCTCCCAGGTGGAGCAGCATTGGCAAGTAGTTTTGAGGACTACAGTCTGCCCACGCCTTGGTCTCACAACAGCTTGTAGCACCAGCAGTGGGGTTTGCCTTAGGAATATGTAGGAGTGCCCAGTCTCTCCTCTCCTTTCTTGGCCTAGTGGCAGTTGCAGCAGTAGCCACATCAGTATTGCCTAATGGCACAAAATAAATGCTCTCCAAATGGTGCGAAGCCAGAGCTACTCTGTGCTCAGATGCCAGGGGATTCCACTTGAGTTCCCTTCCTGGAGCAGCGTCTCTATGTAATCTCTAAGCAGCTTTCTGTATTAGACCTGAAATGCACAGGAATTGAGAAGGTCTCCCATAGTCAAGATCACAAAAGCCTATGGTGGGAGTGTGGAGCCCTCAGGGTTTCTCTCCTATCCTTTTCATTAAGTTCAGGAGCTTTTATCATCTCCCAGCCAATTATAGCTAAGCAAGCTGCCTTGCTCTGCTCTCCCTACTTGTTTTTGGTGGTTCCCTTCACTTATCCCAAGTCTGTTCTCCTTCTTGCTTCATATCCCTCCTCTGAGCTGTGAGTGTCTTTCCTGTACTCCTCCTTTGTTGCTGAAGTCCATATCATGGTAAAAACATAGAATAGAACACAAGTGATAGTAATAAAAGTTGAGAAGGAATGCAAGGAGACAGGGAAAGAGAGAAAATGAGACTCAGACTTACCTTTTTTTCTTTTGACAGTTCAATGTAAATTATATAAACTCTGGGCTTTACCTCAACTGAAATGTTAACAGAGCTATAATCCTTATATATTACTATCATCACTCCAATTGGTTTTAAAAAGGAAATAGCTATATAACCTTTGATAACATTATTTAATACTTTTGAGATATGAATTTCAACATCAATAAAAATGATTAAACAAGCTGTATTAGTGGTTAAAAAAATTGGGGACTCTGGAAGCCTAGGGGGACTATATTTTCTGTATTTTGAAGGGATGAGAAGTGGCCTTACAAGCCTACTAGCACATAAAATTTGTGTATTTGTGTTTAGCTATTCTTCAGCTTGGTAACAACTTATATTGGCAACTCTGAATGCCTTTGGTCACTTCATCTAATGAATTTTTAATAGACTTAAAGCCTTCCAACCCTGGCATTCCAGATAGCAATGGATATCTCTGGTAAGGAAGAAATTGAAAACCAAAGAAAGTGAATTTTAAGCTCTCTTTTGGCTTTAATATCCAAGGAGTCTTTCTTTTAATTTTTTTTATTTTTTATTAAATCATAAACACATATATCATGTATATATTAATGCTTTTATGGTTCCAAAGAGTCTTGAAATACTAGGTACAGAGCAAATAGACCCTCCAGTGATTGTCTCCCAGAAACATCAACTTGAATAACTCCCTTCATGCATGAAGTTAACTTCAAAAGATCCAAGGAAACCTGGTGGAAGATCTTAGCCCTGGTTTTAGAGCCCCACCCCTCCGCCATGCTAAGCAGTGGCAGCTTGAGAGATACAAGGCCAGTTTGAGGGAGGGCCAAGTCAGTGAGTGCAGGACTTTGAGGTGGAGCCTAGTGTCTCACCTGCTGCAGGGAAACCCAGTACTGAGAAGAACTCATGGCTCCTGACTCAGCATTATGGTAGTTCTGGTGGCAGATAGGTCATCTGGACTGGCCCCTGGTGCTAGATGGAAACCATGGCCCTGGCAGAGCAGTCTCATACTCTAGCCAGCACCACTGCCAGTTGCCTACAGCAGTCTCAGGCCACAAGTGAACCTCAGTAACAGGCAGTCCTTTGCAGCCTGAGCCTAGGGCACGTCTGGGGCTATGCTGGTCCTAGCGATCATAGCCTTTAGGTGCAACTCCACTTACTGTTGTTAACCCTTTAGGTGCAACTCAACTTATTCCACTGTCCATCCCCCAAACCCCGGCAGCACAAAGCAGAGAATGTCTCCATCTTCTGGGGAAAAGGAAAGGAAGTAAGCATAGGACTTTGACTCAGAATTCAGTTCTAGGCTGCCACAATGAAATTCAACACTTTAATCCATCTGATAGGAGCAAATGACCCTGACTCCAGGTCAGTGTCTGTGGACAGACCCTCAGGCATGCCACTAGCACCAGATAGAGACCTGCTGCCCCAGACGGATGGTTATAGAATGGACCCAGCAAAATGGACTACCCTTTTTAGAAAAACAGCAAACAAACTGCAGAGGACAGCAAACCTGGGCTCAGGGCTCCCTCTAGTGCTGAAAAAGTGGCTACACACAAACCGTGGACCTGTGGCAAACCTGAGCTTAGGATGTCATCTAGTGCTGAAAACTGAAGTGACCATAGGCTCAGAGGACAGAATTTTCAGAATCGCTGTAAGGACTGGCACAAACAAACCCAAACTATTAAAGACCGTCATAATCGTCATGATAGCTAACCTTCAATGCACAGACTTGTCACACACACATCAAGAATACTCAGAGAACCATGACCTCACCTAACGGACAAAATAAGGTGCCAAATACTGACCCTAAAGTGATGAAAAATGTGAGTTCTCAGAGAATTCAAAATGCCTATTTTAAGGAAACTCAGTGAACTTCAAAAAAAAAATACATAGACACAGTACAGAACCCTAACAGAGGTATCGAGATAATTTTTAAAAGCAAACAAATCCTGAGATGAAAAATACATTAAACCAAGTAGAAAAATAATTAAATAGAGGGCATTAACAGCAGAAGTGATCAAGCAGAAGAAAGAATTAGTGATCTCCAAGACAGGCTGTTTGAAAATACACAGACAAAGGGAAAAAGGAAAAAAAAAATGAAAAAGCACAAAGAAAGCCTGCAGTTACTAGGGAGCAGCATCACAAGAGCAAATATTCAGGTAATTGGAGTTCAAGAGAGACATGAGAATTCCAAAAAAGTAGAAAGGTTATTCAAAGTGATAGCAACAGAAAAATTCCAAAACCTATAAAAAGTTATATAAATAATCCAGGTACAGGAAGGTCACTCCAATGCAACACCAGTAGGGGACTTTAACATCCCACTTCTAGCAATGGAAAGATCATCCAGAAAAAAATATCAACAAAGAAACAGCAAAATTAAACAATACCCTAGCCCAAATGAATGTATAGGCAGACATCCACAGAACATTCTACCCAACACCTACAGAATACACAGTCTTCTCACCAACTCATGGAATATTCTTCAGGTTAGATTATACAGTAGACCATAAAACAAGTCTCAAAGAAATTTTTAGGCCAGGCACAGTGGCTCACGCCTATAAGCCTGGCACTCTGAAAGGCCAAGGAGGGTGGACTGCCTGGACTCAGGAGTTCCAGACCAGCTGGAGCAAGAGTGAGAACCAGTCTCCAAAAAATAGCTGGGCATTGTGGTGGGTGCATGTTGTCCCAGCTATTCAGGAGGCTGAGGCAAGAAGATCACTTGAGTCAAGAATTTGAGGTTGCTGGGAGCTATAATCCCATGGCACTCTACTGAGGGTAATGAAATGAGATTCTGTCTCAAAAAAAAAAAAAAAACTTTTTTTTGAAATTGGATATCATACCTAGTATTCTTTCTAAAAAACAGTATACTAAAACTAGAAATTGAGTAACAAGAAGAACTTAGGAAACTATACAAATAAGAAGAAAATTAAATAACATGTCCCTGAATCACTAATGGGTCAAGGAAGAATTTAAGAAGAAATTCAAAAATGTCATGAGATAACAATACTGAAAACACAACTTCCCAAAACCTATGGGATATAGCAAAAGCAGTACTAACAGAGAAGTGTATAGCAATTAAAACTTACATTTAAAAAAATATAAATACCTCAAATAGCTTAATGTTGCAACTCAAGGAACTAGAAAACCCAGAACAAACCAAACACAAAATAAGGAGAATAAAAGAAATAATAAAGATCAGGGTATAAATAAATGAAATAGACATAAAAATATAAAAAAAAATAGTTAACTGAAGAACTGGGCTTTTTAAAGATAAACAAAATGGAAAAAAACACTGGCTAGTCTAAAAAAAAACAGAGTAGACTCAAATAAAATCAGAGATTAAAAAACGTCCTCATTACAACTGACATCATAGACATATAAAGAATTATGAGAGACTATCATGAACAACGATATGCCAACAAATTGGAAAACCTAGAAGAAATATATACATTTCTAGATACTTACAACTTACCAAGATTGAATCATGAAGAAATAGAAAAATCTGAGTAGACCAATAGAGTAACAAGAATGAATTAGTAATAAAAATTCCCCCATCAAGGAAAATCCCAGGACCAGATGGCTTCACTGCTGATTCCACTAAACATTTTTAAAAGAACTAATACCAATTCTTCTCAAATTATTTCTTTTTAAAAATTGAAGTGGAAGGAAATCTGCCACAAGCAAGCATTGCTCAAATACCAAAACCAGACAAGGACACTACAAAAAGGAAAACTACAAGCCAACCTGCCTGATGAACACAGATGAAAAAATTCTCAAAATAAATAAATAAATCTAGCAAACCAAATCCAACAACATGTCAAAAAAATTATACACCATGATTAATAAAGATTCATTTCAGTGGTGCAGTGATGGTTCATCTAGTGCAAGTCAATAAACTTGATATATTACACCAACAGAATCAAGGACAAAAACCATATGATCATCTCCATAGACACAGAAAAGGTGTTTGATAAAATTCAATATCCCTCCATAATACTCTAAATTAGTTAAGTATAGAAGTAATGGACCTCAACATAATAAATCCTTTCTCCATCATACTGAATGAAGAAAAACTTAAAGTTTATTCTCTTAGATCTGTAACAAAACAAGGATATTCGCTTTCATCAGTCTTATCCAACATAATACTCAAAGTCCTACCCAGAGCAATCAGACAAGAGAAAGAAATAAAAGGCATCCAAACTGAAAAGGATAAAGTCAACATGTCTCTGTTTGCAGAAGACATGATATTATACATGTAAAACATCAGAGATGCCACCAAAAACCAATAAGAACTAATAAACAAATTCAATAAAGTTGCAGGATACAAAATCGACATACAAAAATCAGGAGAATTGCTATACAACAATTAACCAATAAAGCAATAAAGAAAGAAGTTCTATTTACAATAACAAAAAAATTACCTACGAATAAATTTAATGAAAAAGGTGAAAGACATCTAGAATGAAAACTAGTAAGTACTGATGAAAGTAATTGAATGAGACAAAAAAACATGAATGAACACATGGTCCTAAGTTCATGGACTGGAATAATTAAGATTGTTAAAAAGTCCATATTAACAAAAGAGAGCTACAGAGTCAATGTAACACCTATCAAAATACAAATGACATTCTTTACAGAAATAGAAAAAAAAAATCCTAAAATTCAGATGGAAGCACAAAAGACCAAAATTAACCAAAGTGATCTTGAACAAAATGAACAAAACTGGTAGCATCACACTACCTGACTTTAAAACATATGAAAAGTTCTAGTAACCAAAACAGCATGGTACTGGCAAAAAAACAGACACACAGACCAATAAAATAAAACAGAAAGCCCAGGAATCAATCCCTGCTTCCATAAGCAACTGATTCCCAACAAAGATGTCAAGTACACAACCAAGAAAGGACAGCCTCTTAAATAAATAGTGCTGAGAAAACTAGATATCCAGATGCAGAAGAATGGAACAAGACTCTGATCTCTCTACATATACATAAATTAACTTGAAATGGATTAAAGACTTAAATTTAAGACCCCAAACTACACAACTCTGGGGAGAAAACATAGGGGAAAATCTCTACAACATTGATCTAGTCAAGTACTTTTTGGATAAAACTTCAAAAGTATATGCAACAAAAGCAAATACAGACAAAACGGAAAATCTTTTGCATAGCAAATGAAACAATCAACAGAGCAAGAAGATAACCTGCAGAATGGGAGAATATATTTGCAAACTATGCATCCAGCAGAGTTAATCTGCAAAACATAAAAGGATCTCAAACAAATCACCACCGAAAAACAAAGAACCTGATTTAAAAATGGGCAAAAGAACTAAATCGACATTTCTAAGAGGAAGACATACACAAGACCAATAAGAATACTAAAAGGTGCACACCATCCCTAATCATCAGGGAAAGCATATTAAAATTCCTATCATATATCACTTAGGTCAGAATTACTAGTATCAAAAAGTCAAAACTGTTGACAAAGATGTGGAGAAAAGAGAACCCCTACACGCTGCTGGTACGAATGTAAATTAGTGCAGCCATTATGGAAAACAGTATGGTGGCTCCTCAAAAAATTAAAAATAGAACTACCTTATCATCCAGCATTCCCACTACTGGGTATATATATAAAGGAAATGAAATCAATATGTTGAAAAGATATCTGCATTCCTATGTTCATTGCAACATTATTCACGATAGCTAAGATATAGAATCAACCTAATGGTTATGAACTAGATGACCAGATAAAGAAAATGTAGTATATATATATATGAATACCATTCAGCCATAAAAAAAGAATGAAATTGGGGCAGTGCCTGTGGTTCAAAGGAGTAGGGCGCTGGTCCCCTATGCCGGAGGTGGTGGGTTCAAACCCAGCCCCAGCCAAAAACTGCAAAAAAAAAAAAAGAATGAAATCCAGTCATTTGCAGTAACATGGATGACCTCAGGGCTTATTAAGATAAGCCAGACACAGAAGGACAAATTCTGCATGTTCTCACTCATATATGGAATCTAAAAAGTTGTTCTCCTGTCCGGGTGCAGTGACTCACGCCTGTAATCCTAGCACTCAGGGAGACGGAGGTGGGAGGATTGCCTGAGCTCTGCAGTTCTAGACCATCCTGAGCAACATCTCTAAAAATAGCCGGGCGTTGTGGTAGGCAATGGTAGTCCCAGCTTCTTGGGAAGCTGATGCAAGAAGATTGCACAAACTCAAGAGTTTGAGATTACTATGAGCTATGACACCAGGGTGACAGAGTGAGATTCTATTTCAAAACAAAAAAGTTGTTATCAGGGAAGTAGAGAGCAACATAGTAGTTACAAGAGAATGGAGAAGGGCAGGCAAGGGGGTGGCAACAGATTGGTCAACAGGTACAAAGTTACAGTTAGACAGTAGAAATAAGTTCTGGTGTTCTATTGCATGTTAAAATGTCTAGAGTTTAAAATAAAGACTAGATAGGCAGGCATTGTGATGGGCACCTGTAGTTCCAGCTACTTGGGAGGCTGAGGCAAGAGAATCGCTTAAGCCCAAGAGTTTGAGATTGCTATGAGCAGTGATGCCATGGCAGTCTATGGGAGGGTGACATAGTGAGACTCTATCTCCAAAAAAAAAAGACTAGAGTTAAAAATATTTCAAAATAGCTAAAAAAGGAGTTTTTCAAATGTTCTTATCACAAAGAAGTGATGTGATTAAGGTGTAATGTTATCACAAAGAAGTGATGAGTTAAGGGAATATATTAATTGCCCTGATTTGATCATTACACAATCTATTCATCTTTAAAATACTATATTGTACCAATAAATATGTACAATTATTATGTGTCAACTATAAATTTAAAATAAATATTCCAAGAGTCTTGAAAATCTAGAATTTGCAGGAGAAAATCACTTTAAAAAAAAAAAGAGAATAGAATCTAATCCTTCAAATAGCACAAAGCTTACAAAGGAAAGATAAAGGTTTTCAGCTTCAAATTTTCTCTCATAAAGAAAGGTGACTGTTTCAAACACAAACAAATTTTTAAAAAGAGCTTTGTCTTCAGCTAGGAATAGTTGAATTTCAGTGTTCCAAAAATAAAATGACAAAATTCACTAGTTTTGTTTGATCAGTCAAAACCAGATAAATAAAGCTTCTTTCAAGTCAGGCCTTCCTGTTTTGTTGTCTTTGGTTTTTACCCTGTAGTAACTAGTCAGCAAAACCTCACCCCATTGCCAAGGATCACCCAGATCACAAGAAATCAATTCTCTGTGAACTCCTCATAAATCCTGTGCTTCCAAAACAGAGATGAGGGTGTGAAATTGAAAACAGTGAAAAGTAGATTATGGAAGTAAAAGTTTCTTAAAAACAGCTTACAGTTAGTTGAGGCTACAAACACCTCAGGCAATGCTGGCAGAACAGAAGGGTAAACATCCAGTGTTGTTGAAAGGACATGAAAGCCATAAAATCCACAAGTCAGGGGGAATCCTGGAATCAGTACACGGGGAGGGGTGCCAGGGAGGTGGCAGGACCGCACAGGTGCACAGGTGCCTGGGACCCAGAGCTGGGAAACGAAAGACCCGCCCAGAAACACAAGATTATTATAACCAAAGAGTCCTACCAACCATCCTGCCTCAATCACTTTTGCATTCTCCAGGGAGCCGAGCACAGGGGTTGGCACAGAACGCTACCTAATGAACCAAATAGTAAATCAAAGGGAAGTTTTAGATGGAATGAACACGACCTGACTTACATAATGTAACTGAGTCGTGGAAATGAGAACCTGTGCAGAACCATGTGAATTTAATAAAATCCTTTAAACCCTTGTATCTCTGACCTCAAATCCTTTCAAAGAAGAAAAGAAGAGCAAATTTGGAGTAAATAGGAGGACCATTTGGTTGGGAGTCACATTCACAAAAACTCTAAATTTTAGCCCTTTGATGCTATCCTCAAATAAAGTTAGATGTATGACCACAACATACTCTGACAGACAGAATAAAAAATGATAACCACTATATAGCTGTGTAAGCTTATGTCTCCCTAGAGGACTGCCTTGTGAGTAATCTTTTTGTAAAAACTGTAATTATCTTACGAATAGCCAAAGGGGTTAAAAGCAATTAGTATGTAAACATTTATAGTGCTATCTCTATAAGCCCCTCTTTAGTCAATTCATAATTTTTTAATATACAAGTGATCTCAAAAATAGTGGTGGCTCTGTGAGGAGCTTCTCAAGATCAGGAAGGAGAATCATGAAATCAGATCTGCCCAGGCCAGTGAGTTCTTCATTACATGAGCCCAGCATCTGGCACACCTAAGCAAAGAATATACAATGAAGTAAATACGGCTTTTTCTCTGTATGCCCAGGGCTTAGCACAGTGCCAGTCATGAAGTCACTCTGAAGGCTGAGCATGTACACACATTCATTGCCTCCTCCTGGGATGAGCAGGCAGGGGAGACGATTTCTGCAGAGGTTACCATGCCGCATTCCATGAGACCCACTATCAAGGCCAAGGCTGATTACTCAAGAGATCATTGGCTAAGTCAAGCCACTCACCAAAAGCCAGAAGGTCTAAAGAGTGGCTTACAAGACAGCCTCACTGGGAGGTGAGCCCTATGCAACTAAACTAACAAGATTCTCACAGAATTTCAACACTTGCATAAGAGTCAGAAATCAAGACAGTGATATGGAAGCCAAAGACTCACTCTGAGAAGTCAACCAGCAGAAGTCAGAAGGCAGCAGAAACCACCAGTCTGAGAGGAGGGTGACCACGAAGGTGCTCAATGGCAGCTGAGTTAGAATCTATGAAAAGTGAGGACGATGAGCTTACACAGGAGCACAACTGAGTCTGAAGGAACAAGAATACAAGTGCCGTTGGACACTGTGATGAGTTTTGTCACCCAGAAGTTCATATGTTGAGGTTCTAAACCCCAATGCTTTGAAGGATGACCTTATTTGGCTATAGGCTCTTCGTGGAAACAATCAGGTTAAAATGAGGTCATTAGGGCAAATTAATGACCTCATACGGGTAGTTTAAAAACCTCACAAGGGGCTCGGCGCCTGTGGTTCAACGGGCTAAGGCGCCAGCCACGTACACCTGAGCTGGCAGGTTCAAATCCAGCCTGGACCCACCAAACAACAATGGTGGCTGCAACCAAAAAATGGCCAGGCATTGTGGCGGGCGCCTGTAGTCCCAGCTACTTGGGAGGCAGAGGCAAGAGACTCGCTTGAGCCCAGGAATTGGAGGTTGCTGTGAGCTGTAATGCCATGGCACTCTATCCAGGGTGACAGCTTGAGGCTCTGTCTCAAAAAAAAAAAAAAAATAATAATAATAAGATTAAATTTCCTTGGGAAAAAGTTAAGAAACATTTGCTTAATCGTGAAAATTTAACTGTTGATATTGTTAAATAGCAATATGAAGTGTACTCCACTTTTCAACAGAAGTTTGAAAAGGTTGTTAAAAACTCCATACTGCAAGGTATTACAGAAGGAATTGAACAGTTAAATCCCATATCTAAAATTAATAGGCTCTTAGGAAACTCAGTTGGTGCTTTTGCTTTATTGTTAATTTTATGTTTGAAATTATATATTATTTGTAAGAAAGTTAATCAAGCTAAGAAAGAAAATGAAAGACATGCAACTATATTTGCTTTAATGATGACTGATATGAATGCTAAATGTCAGAAAAAGAAAGGGGAAATATAGGCTAAAAGCCTATATGTCTCTGTGCCCACCTGCCTAAGAGAGAGCAGTGACAGTTTCCTGCTTTACACAGTAAGACTGGGACCTAGGCTGCACTCTTTAAACAATAATCGTTAAGCCTGGATGCTGTGGAGGTAAAAGTCCAGCCTCAGTGACACGGCCAGAGGCCACCTGAAGGGCCATCAAAGCAACAGCATATATTGAGCATTACCATTTTTTTTTTTGAGACAGAGTCTTACTCTGTCACCCCAGGTAGAGTGCCATGGCATCACAGCTCACAGCAACCTCAGACTCCTGGGTTTAAGCAATCCTCTTGCCTCAGCCTCCCCAATAGCTGGGTCTACAGGCGCCCACCACAATGCCCAGCTATTTTTTTGTTGTAGTTGTCATTTCTGTTTACAGGCCTGGGCCAGGTTCAAACCCACCAGCTTGGTGTATATGGTCAGAACCCTAACCACTTAGATATGGGCTCCAAGCTGAGTATTACCTTTTTTTTTTTTGAGACAGAGTCTCACTCCATCACCCTCAGTAGAGTGCCTTGGCATCACACAGCTCACAGCAACCTCCAACTCCTAGGCTTAGACAATTCTCCTGCCTCAGCCTTCTGAGTAGCTGAGACTACAGGCGCCCACCACAATGTCCGGCTGAGCATTACCATTTTCTTGTTTAGAATGTGTATACAGGCTCAGCGCCTGTGGCTTAGCGGGCTAAGGCATGAGTCATGTACATCTGAGCTGGCGGGTTCGAATCCAGCCTGGGCACGCCAAACAACAATGACGGCTGCAACCAAAAAATGGCCAGGTGTTGTGGCAGGCGCCTGTAGTCCCAGCTACTTGGGAGGCGGAGGCAGGAGACTCGCTTGAGCCCAGGAATTGGAGGTTGCTGTGAGCTGTGATGCCACAGCACTCTGTCCAGGGAGACAGCTAGAGACTCTGTCTCAAAATAAATAAATAAATACACAAACAAACAAACAAGCAAATAAATAAATAAAATAAAATGTGTATACAGGATTGGAACCAACTCAGGCCAGAAAAGATGCAGGCCTTGCTCAACAACATTGCAAGACAAAATTGCAGGATAAAAAAAATCAACACACAGTTTGTCAGCTAGGGTGCCAGCCATATACACTGGAGCTAGCGGGTTCGAATCCAGCCAGGCCTGCCAAACAGTGATAATAACCACAACCAAAAAATGGCTGGGTGTTGTGGCAGATGCTTGTAGTCTCAGCTACTTGGGAGGCTGAGGCAAGAGAATAGTTTAAGCTCAAGAGTTTGAGGTTGCTGTGAGCTGTGACTCTGTCTCAAAAAAAAGAAAAGAAAATTCAAAATAAACAAACCAAAACTTTCCAAACCTCCAAGAGTTGTCCAAGAGTTTGAGGTTGCTGTAAGCTATGATGCCATGGCACTCTACCCAAGGCAATAGCTTGAGACTCTGCTCAGAAAAAAAAAAGAAAAATATTCACTTGATGGCATTAGCTTCTAAGAACAAACAAGGTGATTACAAGGCAAAAACAGAAGAAGACAGAAATCCAGAGGTAACTTAGTCATTTAGAACCATTTTCCTATTAGTAGTATTTCTCATTTTCAGAAGAAGAAGCTAAGAAGCTGAATGATTGAACCCCACAGAGTTGGGGGAAGAAAAGCTGGGGTCCATGATTTCTCATATCTGAACCTTGAGTGGGAACCTAAAAGGATTAGGGACTGGAAATAGACTAGCTCTCTAAAGAGCTGCAGCTCAACTTCAAAACATTTCACTCCTGAAATTGTATTAAGATGTTCCTGGATTGCTAAGTGCCTTCTGGCCACTGTCAAAAAAAAAAAAAAAAAAAAAAAAGCAGGCCTTGGTGGTTCACACCCCTAATTCCAGCACTTTGGGAGGCCAAGGTGGGAGGATCCCTGGAGGCCAGAAGTTCAAGACAGTCTGAGCAACATAGTGAAACACTGTTTCTACAGCAAATAAAAACAACGTAAAAGAAGGGATTGTCCCTGAGAAAAATGAGATTATGTTAAACTTCAAATTAGTTTATAAAAAACTCAAAAAATACATCTTGGGGCTCGGCGCCTGTCGCTCAAGCAGCTAAGGCACCAGCCACATACACCTGAGCTGGTGGGTTCGACTCCAGCCTGGACCCGCCAAACAACGATGGCTGCAACCAAACAAATGACCGGGCGTTGTGGCGGGAGCCTGAAGTCCCAGCTACTTGGGAGGCAGAGGCAAGAGACTTGCTTGAGCTCAGGAATTGCAGGTTGCTGTGAGCTGTGATGCCACAGCACTCTATCCAGGGTGACAACTTGAAGCTCTGTCTCAAAAAAAATAATAATAATACATCTTGGCATATAATCAAAAGTAAATTAGCCCAGGAAGAAAAAGGGTAACATGAACAAAAACATCAGGAACAACAGACAATAGAAATTGTCAATAAAAAGAAAGAAATTGTCCCACATAGGTTTCAGATATTGATCATAATCCTTAAAACAACTATGCTTACAAAATTAAAGGGGATAATCCAGGTGCAGTGGCTTATACCTATAATTACAACACTGTGGGAAGCTGAGGTGGGAAGGTCACTTCAGCCCAGGATTTAGAGACCAGCCTGGGAAACATAGTGAAACTCGGTCTCTACATAAAATAAAAAAATTAGTCAGGTGTGGTGGTATGCACTTAATAGTCTCAGCTATTGGGGTGACTGAGGCAAGAAGATTGTTTGAGCCCAGGAATTCAAGGCTTCAGTGAGCTATGATTATTCCACTACACTCCAGCCTGGGTAGCAGTGTGAAACCCTTTCTCTAAAAACAAATGAACAAACAAAAAAATTAAAAAGGCTATAAAAGGAATTCTTACTGGAAAAGGTAAGAAAGTGATAGATTTGAAAAAATTATTTAAAATTGAAAACTGAAAAATACAATATTAGAAATTAAGAATTCAGGCTCGGTGCCTGTGGCTTAACGGGCTGAGGTGCCAGCCACGTACACCTGAGCTGGTGGGTTCGAATCCAACTGGGGCCCGCCAAACAACAATGATGGCTGCAACCAAAAAATGGCCGGGTGTCGTGGCGGGCACCTGTGGTCCTGGCTACTTGGGAGATGGAGGCAGGAGACCCGCTTGAGCCCAGGAATTGGAGGATGCTGTGAGCTGTGATGCCACAGCACTCTATCCAGGGTGACAGCCTGAGGGTCTGTCTCAAAAAAAAAAAAAAAAGAAATTAAGAATTCAATAGATAGCTGTAACAGTAGGTAACCCTGTAATCTGAAATTTTATTTTTATTATTTTATTTATTTATTTATTTTGAGACAGACCCTCAAACTATCACCCTGGAGAGAGTGCCGTGGCATCACAGCTCACAGCAACCTCCAATTCCTGGGCTCAAGTGGGTCTCCTGCCTCCGCCTCCCAAGTAGCTGGGACTCCAGGTGCCCGCCACAATGCCCGGCCATTTTTTGGTTGCAGCCACCATTGTTATTTGGCAGGCCCGGGCTGGATTCGAACCCACCAGCTCAGGTGTACTTGGCTGGTGCTTTAGCCCATTGAGCCATAGGCACCGAGCCTGAAATTTTATTTTATTTTACTTATTTATTTTTTTGAGACAGAGGCTCACTATGTTGCCCTTGGTAGAGTGCTGTGGCATCACAGCTCACAGCAACCTCAAACTCTTGGTCTTAAGCAATTCTCTTGCCTCAGCCTCCCAAGTAGCTGGGATTACAGGCGCCGGCCACAAGGCCAGGCTATTTTTTGGTTGCAGCCGTCATTGTTTTGCGGCCTGGATGGATTCGAACCCGCCAGCTCAGGTGTATGTGGCTGGTGCCTTAGCTGCTTGAGCCACAGTCGCAGAGCCGGGTTGGATAATCTTTTATCTTGTATTTATTTTGAGCCACAGGAGCCGCCCATATCTTGTATTTATTTTGTATTTGAATTAAGTCATATTTTCTTGAATACTATGCTTTGAATACACAAGAAACAAACAAACAAAAGGATTCGGCAGCATCGGTAGATCAATGTGTAGGGTGCCAGTCACATACACCAAGGCTGGTTCCAACCTAAAACAATGACAACTGCAACAAAAAATACTTGGGCGTTGCAGGCGCCTGTAGTCCCAGCTACTTGGGAGGCTGAGGCAAGAGAATCGCTTAAATCCAAGAGTCTGAGATTGCTGTGAGCTGTCATGCCACAGCACTCTAACAAGGGCGACAGTGAGATTCTTTCGAAAGGAAGAAAGAAAGAAAAATTAAAATAAAAAATCCAAAGGAATCATTAAGACAACACTAGGAGTATTTCTTCTTGCAATAAGTTTTCTGTACTATTTTGTTCTTTTCATTTTAATATTCTCAACCCATGAAATCTGGTCTCTGCCTGTAGTTTAAAACACTTTGCCTTATTAGACTGGGCAGGAAGGTATTTTCGATGTGTTTATTAGGAATTAGGATTCAGGGGGCCTGCCTCTCTCAGTACTCAGACCTAGGCAGCCATTAGGAAAGCCAAAAGGAAGTTTGACCCATGGGCAGCCTGAGTTTCCTCTGGGGAGTGAGAGCCACAGGGGCGACAGTTCTTGGGAGTGACGATCTTGCAGGCCGGCCGGGTCTCCCTCGGCGGAGTTAGGGCTTCAGAGAACTTCGACGCACTCCGCCCAGAGATCAGTCCAAGAGAAAAGTTCTCAAGAGTCTGCGGAGCCGAGGGGGAGGGGGAGAGTCGCCCTGCCCATCTCCTGCCTTCTCCAGTGCTGAGGATTTCCAGCTGGAAGTGGGTCTTGTGTGTTCGTTAGCTCTTGCTTTGAAGGTAGTGAGGGCCGCGCAGATAAGTGAACAGGAAGAACCTTGGCTGGACCTGCGCCACCACTGCGGCCTTTAAGCCCACCCCTGCCTGGCTGTCCCCAGCGCTGGTGCACTCGGATCCAGAGGCGATACGACTCATGGCTGCGCCGGGCTGCTCCAGGCTGAGGTGGCCGCTGCTGGGGATGCGAGCGGCCGGCGGTGGGCTATGCCCACACGGGGCCAGAACCAAGGCCGCGATCCCTGCTGCCCTCCCCGCAGATAAGGCAGCCGAGGCTCCCGGAGCCGGGCCTGGAGGCGGGCGGCGACTGCGAAACCCAGAGGAACTTCCAAATGTTGGGCAGCTGCGCTTCTTGTTTCAGCTGTTCCTGCAAGGCTATGCTCTGCGCCTGCACAAGCTCCAGGTAACCCAGAGGGAACATCGCGACCTGGAGATGGGGGTGGGCACTGGGACAGAAGGGTCAGAGATGCAGGAGGTGTTGGACAAAAAGTGAAGGATGCAGGAACTCAACTCGGATAGCCTCAAACTGGAAATCTGTAGGAGCAATGTGAAAAGTGCAGACAGAGCCTCTTGGTCTGAAATGAACCAGCTAGTGAGTGTTATTAATTACCTCTAGCAAAGAGGTGATTTGGGGGCTAGAACTGAAGTGGACAGAAGTTGGGAGAGGAGGGAGCTGTCTTGGAAAGAGAGTGGCAGATCCAAGTGTATAAATTAACAGATGTTATGGACTCACTATTTAATTCTGTGGCGATGCTGGCTAACACAAACTTCCAAAGGAAATAATTTCAGGAGGATTACAGAGGCCTCTTAGCAATTTGCAAGGTAAATTTCCCCTTGGTGGGGAAAATAACCCAATATTTGCTTTTCAGGGAGTGAAAGCAAAATCATAGACAGTAAGGAAAGGGTGAATTTTTGTTATTAAGAAATCCATGTCCTTGGTGGGGGTGGGGGAAGGGGAGAGCTGAGAGAGAGAAAGA